>PVJS01047262.1:0-15527 GCA_004027185.1 Glis glis
TTTTTTATACTTTATTTTGAAACCGGGTCTCACGAAGTTGTGGAGGGCCTCACTAAGTAGAGAGAGAGAGAGAGAGAGAGAGAGCTGAGGCTGGCCGCGAACCCGGATCCTCTGGTTTCTGCTTCCCAAAGTATTGGGATTATAAGCATGCACCACCACGCCCGGCAGGTGTAGGGTTTTATAGTCCCTCTGGACACATTTATACGTATCACATTTGGGGTGATTGACTGCCCTTTGCAGGTCACAACTTGGTGACTCTGCATTGTTTCTCCAACCTCTTCCCACAGGGGAGGGGTCAAGATGAGCAAGGCTCTGCAGGTAAACTTCCTGTTCATTCCAGCCTACCCATCTGCTAAGGTATAGCTAGCTATCTAACAAATCCATTCCTCAATTTCCTTCCTCCCTCCCTCCCTCCCTTTCTTCCTTCCTTCCTTCCTTCCTTCCTTCCTTCCTTCCATTCTTTCTCTTTCTTTCTTTCTTTCTTTCTTTCTTTCTTTCTTTCTTTCTTTCTCTCTCTCTCTCTCTCTCTTCCTCTCTTTTCTTTCTTTCTTTCTCTTCTTTCTTTCTTTTTTTCTTTCTCTTTCTTTCTTTCTTTCTTTCTTTCTTTCTTTCTTTCTTTCTTTTTTCCTCTCTCTCTTCCCCTTCCTTCTTTCCTTCCTTCCTTTCTTTCTTTCTTTCTTTCTTCCTCTCTCTTTCCCTCCCTCCCTTTCTTTTCTTTTCTTTCTTTCTTTCTTTCTTTCTTTCTCTCTCTCTCTCTCTCTCTTTTCTTTCTTTCTTTCTTTCTTTCTTTCTTTCTTTCTTTCTTTCTTTCTTTCTTTCATACCTAGGGATAGTCTGCCTCCAAGCTACACCCCAGCCCCTTTTAATTCTTTTTACTTTGAAACAGTAAAAAGTCTCAGCTAGCCGGGCATGGTGGAACACACCTGTAATCCCAGTACTTGGGAGGATGAGACAGGAAGATTGCAGGTTCAAGGACAGCCTTAAAAACCAGTGAGACTTTCATCAACCCGGGGAGACCCTGTTTCAAAATAAAAATAAAATAGGGCTGGGTGTAGCTCAGAGGTAGAATGCCCAAGTTTAATCCCCAGCAACACACACACACACACACACACACACACACACACACACACACACAAAGTCTCAGCTAAGTTGCTGAGACTGGCCTTGAACCTGCGCCACCACACCTAGTTAATTTCTTTCTCTTTTTTTGCTTCTTCTTATAATATAGAGCTAAAAATAATCACTTTGCAGACATTTCCAGACTTACTTTGTAGATAGAGGTAGTTATAATGTTAGATACCTAGCTATACCTTTGCAGATGGGTCAGCTGGGCTGAACTGGAAGTTTATCTGCAGAGTCTTGCTCATCTTGACCCCTCCCCTGTGGGAAGAGGGTGAAGAAACAATGCAGAGTCACCAAGTTGTGACCTGCAAAGGGCAGTCAATCACCCCAAATGTGATACGTATTAAGGTGTCCAGAGGGACTATAAAACCCGACACATGGGAGAGTCCACGCTGCTTTCCATACCTGGAAATGGACGGCTCCAGGCCCCAACTCTGGAGCATAGAACCTCTTGCCCAGGCCGCCTTCCCATTCCCAGGGGTGGCTCATTCCAGACACTTCCCCCTGGAGTGTGACGCTTTCCCCTCCCTTCATGGCCTATGGGGCCTTCACTTCTCTAAGTAAACCTCCTGTATTCCCCCATTTGTGCTTTCTATTTGAATGCTTTCCAAGCAGATAAGCAAGGACTGAGGTTGTGCAGAATAATTTTAAAATATCCCATTGGTAATAATAAAATATACTTCTGGCAAGTGAGACATAAATCTGTTAGGGTTTTCTAAAAAGTCTTTACTTTTTTTATAAAATCTGATGATTCCTCTCTCTTTCCTTGTTCTTCATGTCTTGAACATAGGATGCTTGGTGCTGCCGCAGCAATGTTGTAATTGTAAGGAGACTTTAAAAACTAAGGGGCAGAAAAAAGTAGAAATGAACTAATTACAGCAATCACTTGCCTCAGGACTTCTTCTTGTATTTAAACACCTCATGTGTTTAAGCCACTGCTGGCTATATTATTTGTTACTTAGAATTGGAAAGAACCTCAACTGATCTGCTAACTATTTTACTGGGGCCATCTTTGCTTGTTTGTTATTAGGGATTGAATCCGGCCTTGCTTATGCTAAGAACCTGCTCAGTCACTGAGCTAAACCTCCAGCCCCCCAGGGCTCTCTTTGCATAATCATCTTTGGAATGCCTCTCTTGGAAATGCTACAGGATTCTTTGATTTATTCTCTTGAACATCCTCACTGGTGGCAATCTTCACCTGTTTTGACTGGATTGGAAGACATTTAGCTTGGGAAAGAGAAAACTCCCAGACAAGAGAACTTTGTTATCTAAAGCTTAAGAGCAAAAGGAATCATTATGACTACCACTCCTACTAATCCTCACCAAATTGGCCCAGACCTTTACAGTTTACACAAACAGTACCTCATTTAATACACAAATCTTATGTTGCCACAAAGAACAGAGTTGGAACAAATAAATACAAGTACGAACTGTATTATTAAGAACTACCTAAGTAGACTGGTGCGGGGCACATGCTTGTAATCCCAGTTACTCTGGAAGGAGGAGGATCTCAAGTTTGAGCCCAGCCTGGGCAATTTAGCAACACCCTGCCTCAAAATAAAATAAAAAGGCTGGGCATGTATCTCAGTAGTAGAGCGCATGCACCAGGCCCTGGGTTTGATCCCCAGCAAACCCCCAGAAAGAATTAACTAGCGATCAGAGTAGTTCAAACAGGGAAATGTGTTGCCCTGTGAGACAGAGAACCTGCATTCCTCAGAAGGACTGATCAGAGAACTAGGAGCAGAGAAGGGTAGTCAATTAGAGCCCACTTGACTCTAAGATTCAGACTCAAGTCTGGAAAGTAAGATTGGCTAATTCTTTCTTGGCCTAGCTAAGTAGGATTTAAAAGAAGTAACACAGATCAGTAAGAAACGGGAGGACAGTCCAAGTGGAGGGAACAGCTTGACCACAGATGCAATGTGCAGAAAATAGGACCAATTTCCTTTTATCCTCTTGCTTCAGGCTCAGGGGACACAAGTGAAGAATGTGCTACTTCAGCAGCCCCCCAGAGCGGAAAGGAATAGGCTAAGGTTTGGCTCTGTGGGTACCTGGGCCCTAGAGAATGAAGGGTCTAGCAATTCAGGAGCTCAGAGGAAGTCTTGAAGAGCCTTAAGGGGTTGTGCTGGGCTCTGGGGCTAATGGACGGGTGTGTGGGGGAGGGTCCCAGAAGCAGGGTGAAGGAAGCATTTTACTGTGGTCGGGTGGGAGGTGCGTCCAGGTAACTAATGGCAACCGGGCGGGGCGAGCCCTCTCGGCAGGAGCTCCTCGACGGCGAAAAACTACGACTCCCAGGATGCCCCAGGGCTTAGCCCTTCTTTCCCGCCCGCCCACTGGCTGCCGGTCCCGCGAGCGGCGAAGCGGATTGGCCGCGGTGGAGCGGGGCTCCCCCACTAGCAGGTTAGTGGGCGCCGCCGGCAGCAGACGTTGACCGGGCGCGGGGGGGCTGGGGCCCCGGCTCGCCATTCTGGAAACTGCCGGGCGCCGTCTCCGTAGCGTAGCGGCGGGCTGCAAGGCGCGGGGCGGGCGCGGAGACTGCGCGGCGCAGGCGCAGTGCCCGGCTTCTCCTGGGTCCCCAGACAGCTGGAGGAGATAAACAGAGGAGGAGGAGGGAGGGGAGTGCGTGTGAGAGCGCGCGAGGGAGTGTGAGTGTGTGTGAGCGCGGGTGTGAGGCGGTGCGCAGGGGCGGGCGGAGGCGCTGTCCGGCCCCGGCCAGGCGCCGGGCGGGGAGCATGGCAAGGGGCTAGAGCTGCCCGGGCCCCCAGCCCCCTTCCCGGGGTCCGCGCCCCCACTCCCGGGAGAGGGGCCGGGCCCCCCGGACGGACATGGGCTCCTGAAGTTGCGCCGCCGCTGGTCGGAGGAAGAGACCTGACAGGTACGGGTCGCCGCGGCCCCTGCGGGCGCCGAGACCGGGGAGACCGGCTCCCGCAGTCCCGGCGCATGGGCCGCCAGTTCTGGGCCGGCTCCAGCCCTGCCGGCCTGGGGGCCCGAGCCCGCTCGCCGCGGGGCCCCGGGGTGTCCAGAGAGGGGGCAGGCCTCTTTGGGGTTGAGGGCAGAATGGGCCGGGGGCGGGGTGGGGGTGGAGGGCTGGCCGGGACCCCGGGGTAAGGCTACGGGAGTCCCGGGAGGTTCTGCCGAGGAGAGGTGGAAGCCGTCCCATCACGGGACTTTTTTGCGGAGTTTTTGACATCTGATCTGGCACCCGTCTCCGGAAGAAGGGAGCAGGTGGAAGTTACGGAGGGCAAAGACCTGACTTGCTCTTTTCTTTCGTTCTCTCTCTCTCTCTCTCTCTCTCTCTCTCTCGTGTGTGTGTGTGTGTGTGTGTGTGTGTGTGTGTGTGTGTGTTCGTTCGTGTGTTCAGACTTTTGGCTGCTGCAGATGCCTTCAGTGGCCCATCCTGGCACCAAAGTGAACTTTGCCAAGGTTCCCAGGTGACTGTAGCGCCCGGTACAAAGGGCCTCTACTTGGGAATGGGTACACACTTCAGAGGGTAAATAGGAAGTGAGGAGATAGAAGACAGACAGCGAACGAGCAGGGTCCCTTCTTTCTGGATGCTGCAGTGGGACGCCCCCTTGCCAGCCCAGTTGGATTTGCTTGGTGCCCTCTGGCTCGCTGTCTCCTGCAGGTGTACTACCACGGGTTCTAGAGAAAGGTATGGGGGCTGATGACTAATGTCCAACAGCCTAATATGACTGTTTCCTCTAAAGTTTTTCTCTGATTTTCTTTAAACTTCTGAAGTAGTGTTAAAGCTGCTTTAAAGTTTTCTTCTCAAGTTGGTGAGTTTAGAAGCCTAGTATAGTGGCCTCCCCCCTTTCTTTCCAAGGATGGGATGGATGAACAAAGTAAAGTGGCAATTAGGTGTTCCTATTTGAACAAAACCTGAAACAGTTTTGAGAAGAAACTATTCTGAGGGCATCTTCTAACTCAAAGATGTTATGAAATCCCCACCTAGGGCACAGGTATATCCGGTGGGCTGCACCAGGCTTTTCTGTACTTTAAGAGTCCTTGAGTGGCCAGTCTCTGCTCATATGGTGAAGGAACTACTTAGGCTATTTCTGGTTTGAGTTCTGGCTTATTTATCCTTCCTTGTAATTCTTGTTTCTTTGTGTGTGTGTGGCACTAGGGATTGAACGCAGGGGCATTCTATCTCCAAGCTACATCCCCAGCCCTATTTTTTATTTTTATTTATTTATTTTGCGGTACCGGGGATTGAACCCAGGGGCATTGTACCTCCGAGCTCTACCCCCGGCCCTATTTTTTATACTTTATTTTGAAACAGGGTCTCACGAAGTTGCAGAGGGCTTCACTAAGTAGCTGAGGCTGTCCACGAACCCAGATCCTCTGGTCTCAGCCTCCCAAGTACTGGGATTACAAGCGTGCGCCACCACGCCTGGCTTTTTATTTTTATTTTGAAACAGGGTCTCGCTAGTTTAATGAGAGTCTCACTATTTGCTGAGGCTGTCCTTGAACCTGTGATCCTCCTGTCTCAGCCTCTCAAGTACTGGGATTACAAGCGTGAGCCACCACGCCTGGCATTTTATTTTTATTTTGAAACAGGGTCTCGCTAGTTTAATGAGAGTCTCACTATTTGCTGAGGCTGTCCTCGAACCTGTGATCCTCATGTCTCAGCCTCTCAAGTACTGGCATTACAAGTGTGCGCCACCACACCCAGCTAATTCTTGTTTCTTTAGAGGGATGGAGTTGAATCTTTGCTGTTGAGTATAATACCCAGCTCCTCTAAAACAGACCAGGAAGTAACTAGCAGGGCTGAGTCTGAGACTAACAATTGATTTCTTCATTGTAGGCTGTTGTATTTCATTGGCAGGCTGGAAACAGTCTTTTCTGTCAAAATAGTCTGTGATCACACTGCCTTAAAGCCTAGGGTCCTTTTCTCTTTTGACCTACTTGGGACCTACTTACGTTCAAATCACATCTCAACTTACAGAAGCAGTGCTTTTGGATCAACTCTGGAGAATCATAGAGCAACAACCTGTATTTCTGCCTGGGACTCCTTTCCTGGTGGTCATTGAGGGAAACGGAGTATGCATAATGATTGTGATGATGGTGTTAACTACAATTTGTCAGTTTTGAGTTTTCGAGTTGTCACACAAGTGGCAGCTTTTCTAGCAGGTAGGAATTCAGTATTGACTCGTTCATTAAGCACCTCTTTAGGGCATTTTCACACGCTTGGACTTCAGGATGTAGAAGGACACAACCAGAGATCTTGAAGTCACTTACAAACATCTACGCATCTTGAGAGGCCAACTTCTGGAGAAGATCCAGATTGTGACTTGTTTTTTAATTATTTTTCATTTTCTTTTCCCCTTTTTAATTAGAGAATATGCAGTTCTAAGTCTCAGAAAGAGTCATAGACAACAGGTAATATGGTGATACTTGCCTTTCTTTGGGTCACTCCTGGTTTGATGTCTGTCCTGTTTCCTTTCTTCTCTCATGTCCGCTTTTCCAGATTCCCCACTGCATCTTTGGGCTGCCATTGCAGATTGCTGGACCCATAGAAACCTTGGGCTATGCTTTCTTCTTAGCTGTCATGTCTTCAAAAACCCAGGTCCTGGCAGTTGCCATCAGAAACCATTCCTTTGGGTTACATTTAATTCTTGCTAATTTACTTTGACAGATATGTACCAGTTGGCATATGTCCTAAAAAGTGAGTGACATTTATTGAGGGTCTGGTATATGTTGAGCTTGGTACAAGGTAGTGTTCTTACCTTACCTAATTTGACACTCATGGCTACCTTGTGAGGTAAGAATAATTTTCTCTTTTATACAGATGAAGAAACAGATTCAAAGAGACTTGCTTAAATTCATAGTAAGAGAAAGGATTGGAATTAGAATCCAGGTCTGTCTGCTTTGTGATATTGAACTGCCTCTGGGACTGTGACACGTGAGGAAGAGTCCAAAAGATCAAGGCTGAGAGGCTGGGGGAACACGATAGATCTTGAAGAACTGTGTGTGTGGGGGGGGGGACTGGGCTTTCTCTGTGGGACTCTAGAAGGCAGCATAGAAGGAGAGAAATTCCAAGAGGTTTGATAGGAAAGATTCTTTCTTTTTTTTTTTTTTTCTGTCTGTCTGTCTGTCTGTCTGTCTCTCTCTCTCTTTCAGTACTTGGGATTGAGAACCCTGGGCTTCATGCATGCTAAACAAGCATTCTGCTTCTTTGTTATACCCACAGCCCTTTTATTTTCAGACACTCTAAGTTGTCTAGGCCAGCCTCAAACTTGCCACCCTCTGCCTCAGCCTCCCAAATAGTACTTGGAATTACAGGTATGCACCACCTCACCCAGCTTCTCCTGTCTTTTTTTTTGTGTGTGTGTGGTACTGGGGATTGAACCCAGGGGTATTCTACCTCTGAGCCACACCCCCCAGCCTTGTTATTTATTTTTTGAGACAATGTCTCACTAAATTTCTGAGGCTGGACTCAAGCCTGTGATCCTCCTGTCTCAGCCTCCCAAGTACCAGGATTACAAGCATGTGCCACCACACCCAGCTCTCCCTGTCTTTTTGATCTGTATAAAATGGATATATAGTGCTAGGCATGGTGGTGCACACTTGTAATCCCAGTACTTGGGAGGTTGAGATAGGAGGATCACAGGTTCACAGCCAGCCTCAGCTACTTAGTGAGGCCCTCCACAACTTAGTGAGACCCTGTTTCAAAAAAAATGAATAAAAAACAGGGCTGGGGGTATAGCTCGGAGGTAGAATGCCCCTGGGTTCAATCCCCAGTACCGCAAAAAAAAAAAATTTTTTTTAAATTGACATATATTGATTACCTACTATATATACTTACTAGAGACTTTTTCTTAATAATATCTCACGTAATCCTTAGAAATTCCCTATGAGGTAGGAATAATCATTATCCTCAAATGAAGAAACTGAGGCTCTAGAAAGTTAAAGACATATGCTGGAGGTTACATAGCTAGTAGTGGTAGGGCAGAACCCACGTCTGCCCCTTGTCATCACTGTGACCCTAGCCTAAATCATCTGTTGTATCTGAGCTACAGTTTCATCATCTGTGAAATGAGACTTAGGATGATGGTACCTACTGTGGGTTTATGAGGACTAAATGACATAATATCTGCTTTTTACTAAACCTCACTGATTGCCTGCAGGAGCCAGGACTTGGGGGTAAAGGAGTACCACTTTATTAGCTTCCTCAGGGCAAATTTGGGCCTCACTGAACCCCTGAGAGTTCTGGGGCTCATTCTTAATGCTATTAGTAATAGCTGCACACTCTTCAAAGAGCTTTGTGACATTTGTGACTAATACCTAAAAACTTGAATCCTGAATTGGGAGGATGTAATCAACAGGTCAGAGTATAGGAGGCCATTGTCAGAGGCCCAGTGTGACGAAAATTCTCAGCCACTTACACAGAGCCAGATTCAGGGGTCACTGTTTGCATTTTTATATTTAATATCTTCTTCTAGGATGAACAAGGTCACAAATGCTAGAGCTGTGCCAGAGCTGGATGCCAAGAATAATGAGCCTTAATCCTCCCTGTAGCCATCTGGGGAGGTATTAACCCCATTTTCTTGGGGGTGGGGAGCAGAATAAGACCTTGCCCAGGGAGCTATCCAGGGGCTCTCCAGGGCAGTATTAGGATCAGGACCTAGGTAAAATTTTGTCTTTATCCATAACCCTAGATTGTATTTTCAGGAAGAATAAAACTGCTTATTCTAAACCTTTCAGGAGCCTTTTTTTTTTTTTTTTGTGGTACTGGGGTTTGAACCCAGAGGCATTCTACCTCTGAACTACACCCCCAGCCCTATTTTTTATTCTTTATTTTGAAACAGGGTCTCTCTAAGTTGCGGAGGGCCTCACTAGGTAGCTGAGGACCTGCAACCCTCCTGTCTCCAAGTACTGGGAATACAAGCGTGCGCCACCATGCCCAGCTCAGGGAGCCTTTCTCAGAATGGAAGCCAGGTAGTCCTATTCTTCAGATGAGGCCTGAGTGTGTTGGTGCTGATGTCTTACCTGATTCCATCTTAAAAAAAGAAAAAAATATATATTTGAGCTTATATATATATATATATATATGAGCCAGGCGTGGTGGTGCACACTTATAATCCCAGTACTTGGGAGGCTGAGACAGGAGGATCTCAGGTTCGCAACCAGCCTCAGCAACCTCGTGAGGCCCTCAGCAACTTAGCAAGACCCTGTTTCAAAATAAAATTGGTTTGGGGGTATAGCTTGGAGGTAGAATGCCCCTAAGTTGAATTCTCAGTACCACAAATAAATAAATAAAATAAAGATATGTATATTTATTTATTTTATTTATTTCTTTTGTGGTACTGGGGATTGAACCCAAGGGTGCTCTACCACTGAGCTATATTTGTTTATTTTTATTTTGAAACAGGGTCTCACAAAGTTGCTGAGGGTCTTGCTAAGTTGCTGAGGCTGGCTTTAAACTTGTGATCCTCCTGTCTCAGCCTCACAAGTACTGGGATTACAGGCCTGTGCCACTGGACCTGGCTTACCTCATTCCCTCTGGAGTCACACATCTGGATGTAGCGCAGCACAACTGAGTTAGAAAGGAAGAATTCCCAAGTTGATTACCTTAGTTTCCTTGACCTTTCTTTTTTTTAAATTTTTTTTTTGTAGAACTGGAGATTGGACCCAGCCCCCAGCCCTATTTTTTATTCTTTATTTTGAAACAGGGTCTCACTAAGTTGCAGAGACCTCACTAAGTTGCTGAGGCTGGCTGCAAACCTGCAATCCCCTGTCTCAGCCTCCCAGCCTCCCAAGTACTAGGATTACAAGCGTGTGCCACCACGCCCTGCTTTCCTTGGCCTTTTTTTTTTTTTTTTTTTGCGGTACTGGGGATTGAACCCAAGGGCGTTCTACCTCCACGCTACACCCCCAGCCCTATTTTTGTACTTTATTTTGAAACTGGGTCTCACGAAGTTGCGGAGGGCCTCACTAAGTAGAGAGAGAGAGAGAGAGAGCGAGCTGAGGCTGGCTGCGAACCTGGATCCTCCGGTCTCCGCCCCCCAAAGTACTGGGATTACAAGCGTGCGCCACCACGCCCGGCTGGCCTTTCTGCTAAGTAGGGTTAGAGAGTGAAACTTCAATGGCCTCCCTACAAGAGGTACTTTGAATTGTGTCAGGATTTGTGAAGATGAAAGTTAAAGGCAAAATCCAAGACTGTGGAAGCTCTTAAATAGTGAGAAAGGACAGCATTATGAATAGATGTGTTCTTTTCTCTTTCTCTTCTACCACTTTATGATACTGTGGGCCTAGGAGAAGGCAGTTAAGCTAACTATGATCACTGAAAAGCAAAGTTCTGAGAAAATACAGGAATAATGTTCACAAAGCTCAAATGTACTATGAGCTCATTCAGGCAGAGGAGATATCAAGGTGAGTTCTCATCTAAAGCCTCCCAGAAAATGAAGCATTTCTTAGGATGGACTTCCACAGAGAAAGCTTTAGTCAGTCCCAAAAGGGATCATTTGAGCTAGGCGCCTCAAAGATGATAAAGAACATTTTCAGATACTTTGCTGGTGGACTTGTCTTACCATCCACACCTTTCCTGGAAGCTCCTGAGCCCAGGGCCTTGTGCACACTAAGAAAATGTTCTACCACTGAGCTACACCCTCAGGTAATTTTTTTTTTTTTTTGGGTGGTACTGGGGATTGAACCCAGGGACATTCTACCTCTGAGTAGAATTCCCCAGTCCAATTATATTTATTTGTATATTTATTTATTTATTTATTTTGGTACTGGGGATTGAACTCAGAGACATTCTACCTCTGAGATACACCCCCAACCCTATTTTTTATTTTTATTTTGAAGCAGTGTCTTGCTAGGTTGATGAGTCTCACTACTTGCTGAGGCAGCCCTTGAACCTACGATCCTCCTGTCTCAGCCTCCCAAGTACTAGAAATATAGGCATGTGCCACCACGCCTGGCCTATATTTTTAATTTTGAAACAGGCTCTCACTAAGTTGCTGAGGCTGATCTTTCTTTTTTTTTTTTTTTTGGTACTCGGGATTGAACTTAGAGGCATTCTACCTCCGAACTACACCCCCAGCCCTATTTTTTATTTTTATTTTGAAACAGTGTCTTGCCTCATGCCCAGCTGCTGAGGCTGATCTTGAACCTATCCCTGTTTTAGTTTCCCGAGTCTTTGGATTATAGGTGTGCACCACCACATGCAGCCAGCCCAAGCAATTTCTTTTTCTTTTCTTTTTTTTTTTTTTTGGTGGTACAGGGGATTGAACTCAGGGACATTCTATCTCTGAGATACATCCCTAACCTGATTTTTATTTTTATTTTCTTTTGTGTTGAAATGGGGTCTTGCTAAATTGCCAAGGCTGGTCCCAAACCTGCGATCCTCCTGTCTCAGCCTCCCAAGTACTGGGATTACAAGCATGGGACACCATGCCTACCCAGTCAAAGCAATTTTGGTTTAGCACAACTCTAAAGAATGGTAAGAAACAAAGTTTCTTTTAGGCAAGATTGTTTGGATATAGTCTGATTAAAGATAGTAATTATTTTGTAGTGATCAATGGCCAGGGCTCTGGTGTCAGAATATCTAGGTTGACTCTCCATTTAATAACTGTGACTTTGTTACCTTTCTGTTCCTCAAATCCTGCATCTGCAAAGTAAGGATACTCATAGCATCCGCCTCATAGGGTTGTTATAAGGAGTCTGCGAGGTAATACTTGTAGTGTTTAGGATGTTCAGTATCATTTATCAGGCTCTTATCAGGCACTTCACATGTGTGCTATTCCATTCTTCATACCCTGCAAAGGGAGGTGTATTAGTTTAGGAAACTGAGGTTTAGAAATGTTAAGCCACACAGGAAAGAGGTGGCAGAGCTGGAATTTGAACCTTCGGTCTGTTAGATTCCACAGCTCAACTCTTCATCTTATACATTATACTACTTCCTATGACCTTTATACATTGAAAATACAGCTAGGTCTTCACTTTGTTGCACCTTTCTTTTCTGTAGGATTGCTGAGGTAGAAAACCACTAATAAAGAGTTAAAGGAAACTTGCATACATCTTTTACCTAATTCAGTATCGAAAATAGGGTCAGTTGTCACCCTGTCTGGGGGCAACTCCCTGCTGTGGGACGCAGCACAACCAGAGGAAAGAACACAGATGATTTAGGTTCTATCTTCAGTCCGCCGCTGAATAGCAGTGACTCCTTAGAATCACAGGAGAGTATCATTGGAAGGGGTTTTGTCACTCAGCTCTGAGTTCACCTCTCATTTTACAGATGGAGAAACAGACTGAGAGAGTGAAATGCCTCACTCAGGGCCATACACCCAAAAGTGCTTGGGCTGGCTGCGTGTGGCGGTGCACACCTATAATCCAGTTAAAGGCAGAGGCTAGCCTGGAGCACAAGAGCCAGGTCCCAGTCAGTGCTTCTTCCTTAGTACCACGCAGTGTTGTGCTCCAGTTCTCCCTTATTAAGTGGGGGTAATAATAACTTTATGGCTTCCTCACAGATTGTTCTGAAGCAAATTAAAAGTATAAACAAAAGCACTTGGATAGGTATAAAACATTGTATACATGCAAGGTAGACATGCTGTTAGTAATGCAGTAATAATTATTAGTACCTGCTAAACTTGCATCACTCCTGGGAGACCTAGGAAGGTAAATGAGATGAAGAGCTGGTCTTCAGGATGCTTTAAGTCTTTTATGGAACAGAAGCCACATAATCACAGTTATGGTAGGAGGTAGGAGATAAGGAGATAGAAAAGTAAGGACTAAATTTTCTTTTATGTATAAGTTGTGATGATTTCTTTCTTTCTTTCTTTCTTTGGTACTAGGGATTGAACCCAGGGGTATTCTACCTCTGAGCTACACCTCCAGCCCTATTTTATTTCAAAACAGGGTCTCACTAAGTTGTGGAGGGCCTTGCTAAGTTGTGGAGGGCCTCACCAAGTTGCTGAAGTTGGCTTTGAACCTGTAATCCTCCTGTCTCAGCCTCCTAAATACTGGGACTACAGGTGTACACTGCCTTACCTAGCTAAGTTATGATTTTTGAGGTAGAGAAAAGAATAAAGATTTGGGAGGCTTTTCTTTTCTTTTTTTTTTTTTTTGCGGTACTAGGGATTGAATCCAGGGGTGTTCTGCCTCTGAGCTACACCCCCAGCCCTATTTTTTATTCTTTATTTTGAAACAGGGTCTCACTAAGTTGCAGAGGGCCTCACTAAGTAGCTGAGGCTGGATGCGAACCTGCGATCCTCTTGTCTCAGCCTCCCAAGTACTGGGATTACAAGCGTGCGCCACCAGGCCCGGCTGCTTTTCTTTCTGTATTATTAAGATATAATTCATGTACCATAAAAATGTACTTTGTGTGTGTGTTTGTGTGTGTTTACTGGGGATTGAACCCAGGGTCATTCTACCCCTGAGCTACACCCTTAGTCTTATTTTGTTTTTTATTTTGAAACAGGGTCTCATTAAGTTGCTGAGGCTGGCCTCAAACCTGCGATCCTCATGTCTCAGCCTCCCAAGTATTGGAATTATGGGTATGCACCACCATGACCAGCTAAAACCTTGTTTCTTTCTTTCTTTTTTTTTTTTTTTGGTACTGGGAATTGAACCCAGGGTCATTCTACATCTGAGCTACACCCCCAGCCCTATTTCTTAGTTTTTTTTTTGAAACAGAGTCTTACTAGGTTGATGAGAATCTCACTATTTGCTGAGACTGTTCTTGAACCTGCGATCCTCCAGTCTCAGCTTCCCAAGTACTGGGATTACAGGCATGCACCACCACGCCTGTCATAAGACCTTAAGACCCTGTTTGGAAATAAAAGGCTGAGGGTTTATCTCAGAGGTAGAATGCCCCAGGATTCAATCCCTAGTACCAAAAGAAAAAAAAGGGGACTAAAGTCCCTCTATGGTTCTAATTATAATGGCCTTGGTGCCACTGATATTCAACTAAGGACTGCTATAGTGTATGCTCTTGAAGAGAAGGGTCAGTGTTTGGCATGTGCTCAGCTGCCTTCCTTCCTCCCTCTTTTTCTTCCTTCCCTCTCCTTCTGTTTTTTTTTCCCCCTTCTCAATTCTGCGTCTTCCATCCAGGGTCTTGAGCATGCTAGTCAAGCTAGCACCACTGAGGTGTATCCCCAACCCTTTTTATTTTTATTTTGAGACAGGGTCTCCCTACGTTGCCCAGACTGGCCTTGAACTTGAGATTCTCCTGCCTCAGCCTCCTGGGTAGCTAGGATTACAGGCAAGCAAAACCACGCTCAGCATCAGCTGTATTTTCAAAATCTAGCATATGAAAAATTTTGTTTTTTGAATTCTCAAAGTCACTAATTTCGGCCTTTTTGCCTCTCAGCAGAACTGAACATTATGTAATTTGCATACTGCACCAGAGATAGAAGTCCCGTTGATAAAGTCTTTTCTAGTGTTTAATCAAATATGTAACTTCTTGTGTCAATTCCAAATTTTTCATTCATACCATTCCATATCTGGGTTTTTGATTGTTTCAAAAACCTCCTTAAAATAATGCTTTTTAAATTTAACCATGCTTAAATATCCCCATCTTCAAATATTTGACTTTTTTTTTTTTGCCATACCGGGGGTTGAACCCGGGGGCGTTCTACCTCCGAGTTACACCCCCGGCCCTATTTTTTATTCTTTATTTTGAAACTGGGTCTCACGAAGTTGCGGAGGGCCTCACTAATTAGCTGAGGCTGGCCGGGAACCTGGATCCTTCGGTCTCCGCCTCCCAAGTACTGGGATTACAAGCGTGCGCCACCATGCCCGGCAATATTTGACTTATTGATAAAATTATTTGTGGTTTTTTTCTTTGTGTGTGTGTGTGTGTGTGTGTGTGTGTGTTTGCGGAACCAGGGATTGAACCCAGGGGCGTTTTACCTCCGAGCTACACCCCTGGCCCTATTTTTTATACTTTATTTTGAAACCGGGTCTCATGAAGTTGTGGAGGGCCTCACTAAGTAGCTGAGGCTGGCCGTGAACCCAGATCCTCCAGTCTCTGCCTCCCAAGTACTGGGATTACAAGTGTGCGCCACCACGCCCGGCTAAATTATTTGTGTTTGAGAGACTTTTGGACTGAAGTATGAAACTAGTTATGCCCCTTGATAGATTTAAGGGTATTTTCCTCCTGATACTAATCTTTTAAATAATATCTACTTATGAGCTGGGCGTGGTGGCAAACACTTATAATCCCAGTACTTGGGAGGCTGAGACAGGAGGATCGCAAGTTTGTGGCCAGCCCCAGCAACTTAGTGAGGCTCTCAGCAATTTAGTCAGAGCCTGTCTCAAAATAAAAAATAAAATAGGTCTGGGGGTGTAGCCCAGAGGTAGAAGGGCCCTGGGTTCCATCCCAGTACCATACACACACACACACACACACACACACACACACACACACACTCTCTCTCTCTCTCTCTCTCTCTCTCTCTCTCTCA
>PVJS01047263.1:0-15514 GCA_004027185.1 Glis glis
AGCGCGGAGGTAGAACGCCCCTGCGTTCAATCCCCGGTACCGCAAAAAAAAAAAAAGAGAATAATTAACCATAAAAGATACCAAAGCAGTGATAGGGTGAGTCAGGGGAAAACATCAAGGTCGTCACAGATGAATCAGGGAAGGAAAGGGGAAACAAGGAAGATGTCAGGGGCTTCACTTATCAGTCTCATTTGGTCCTTGGAGATTTGTCTGTGTGCAGAAATCTCCACTTGGGTGGGCAGTTTGTGCCCCTCCCAAGCCAGACCGAGGTGACCTCAAAGCAGATGACTAACCAGGCCCGCAACACTTAGGTGTGAGAAAAATGACTCCTTTCTGAGGGAGAATATAATTACAGATTCACAGGCAGATGCAGAGAAAAGACCATAATCTTCTGTCTTTGGGGGCTTCTGCCAAGTTGTATGAAAGAGAAAAGTTAAGTTCTAAAAAGAGGAAGGAGATAAAAGGCTTCTGAGGGATCCAAGAGGAAAAGAGCCCTAGAGAGAGTGGGGGAGACAGAAGGTCGCTGTCACTGGAGGGAGGCTGAGGGACTCGGAAATCCCATGGCAGAGGTAAGGCCTGAACGCATTTCCATGCCAACAGGCTAGTGAGAGATCGAGAAGCTGCTGCTCAGGGAGATCTCCTTATTTCTCCACCTTAGCCAAGAAACATACTCTTTTTTTTTTTTTTTTTTTTTTGCAGTACCGGGGTTGAACCCAGGGGCATTCTACCTCCGAGCCACACCCCCAGCCCTATTTTTTATTCTTTATTTTGAAACAGGGTCTCACTAAGTTGCGGAGGGCCTCACTAAGTAGCTGAGGCTGGCCGCGAACCCGGATCCTCCGGTCTCAGCCTCCCAAGTACTGGGATGACAAGCGTGTGCCACCATGCCCGGCAAGACCATATTCTTTTATGTTCATTGCTAGCCTTTTTATGAGTGTTCTTTCTTCTTACCTTTTGGAAACCCTTTCCTAAAATCCCCCTTCCCAAGAACCTAAGTGTAAATGACTAGGCTGTTTCCAAAATTCAAATGAATATAGGAATGTCCTGGAGGAGGGTCACCTGTGATGATACTTTCTAAGTCCCATATTTAAGTTTCCCCCATTATTCTCTGACATGTGTTTAGTGAGAGCTAATAGGTGTTGCCTGTAATATGCAAACACATTAGGTATCCCACTTTGAAGACACAGCAGTGTCCCCACAAACAGAGAGAATGCACTGTGACCAAGAAGAACAAAAACAAAGACGACAAAAATAACTTGTGGTCAGAAATGTTGATTCTAGAGGTAAAAATACAAGAGAAGGTAGATGGAGCCGTTTCAGGAATGTCACAGGAGTATCATTAAATTCTAATTGGCACATATACTTCTAGAAGACTCCTGACATTGAAATCAATACTTTCCCTTTCTTTTTAGGTAAATAGAACTTGGCTGATGAACAGGGGTACAGGCCAGGATGAGCATCGTTTTGTGTTTCTCAGCTGTCTCAGAATATGGAGAATTCATGAGGATGACTAGTTATATCAGTCCATTTGCTTTTCTGCGGAGCCTCTAGCAATCAGTTATCCAAAGTTATGAATGAAGCCAGGCGTGGTGGCTCATGCTTGTAATGACAGTACTTGGGAGGCTGAGACAGGAGGATCTGGGTTCGCGGCCAGCCTCAGCTACTAAGTGAAGCCCTCCGCAACTTATCAAGACCCTGTTTCCAAATAAAGAATAAAAAATAGGACTGGGGGTGTAGCTCGGAGGTAGAATGCTCCTGGATTCAATCCCCAGTGTTGCCAAAAATAAAGTTATGAATGCATATTATTTCAAGCTATGTAAAGATGACCTCTAGACGCCAATAGTCTAAGGGAGAAGCTATTCTCAAACATTAATATCATATAGCAGATGCTAATTTTAAAAATGGGAGGAAGCGCCAGGCAGCAATGATGTTATGAATGAAGTACATCTTCACGGTTGATTCGACGCGCACCTCGGCCACTTAGAAACCTCGATGTCTTAGGCACTCTTCTTTTTTTTCTTTTTTTTTTTTTTTTGCGGTACCAGGGATTGAACACAGGGGCGTTCTACCTCCGTGTTACACCCCCGGCCCTATTTTTTTATGCTTTATTTTTGAAACCGGGTCTCATGAAGTTGCGGAGGGCCTCACTAGGTAGAGAGAGAGAGAGAGAGAGAGAGATCACGTGCGCATGCGCGCTGAGGCTGGCCGCGAACCCGGATCCTCCAGTCTCCGCCTCCCAAAGTACTGGGATTACAAGCGTGCGCCACCGCGCCCGGCTTCTTAGGCACTTTTCTTAACCTCAGAAGCCTTTTCCTCCTCATCTGTAAAATGTTAATGATCACAGGTCCCACTTTTCAGGACAGTGGTATTTGATGACGAGCAATGTGGATAAAGCATACGACAGGTAATTAACATATAGCAACTAGTTGTCTCTGCAGGTTGGCGCATTTAGAGGATTAGCTAAAGCTGAGTCCATTTAGGTAGAAAAGCAAACAGAGGGCTTCCAGAAGATTCCCTAGAAGAGGATGAGGACGCAGCAATGGGGAAGGCAGAAATTCAAATCAGATGTCTGGGGTTATGAGTACAACTTCTGGCTGGAACAGAAGCTCTGGATAGAAAATAAGGGTTAGATATGAAGGGAACAGAATAGAGGGGAAGAAGTATGTGGGGTCAGGCCACAGATGATTTGGAGTCCCCTGAAACAGTGTGTATTTTCTCCTTGAGGCAACAGGAGGTCACTGGATATTCATCAATCTGGAAAAAATAATCTGTATTTTTGAAAAATCAACTTGACTGACATAGGACAGTTTCATGGGTATAGGGAAAGGGAAAACACTGAGAGAATGTGGGGATGGGTCATCAGGGATGACCTGAGGAGGAACGCAGTGAAGAATGATTAAGACTACCTGGGCAACTGATTGGGCAAGGAAAGGAGCAGGGTCATAGCTGATTGGGTAATAGAAGGGGCAGGGTCACAGCTGATTGGGTAAGGGAAAGGGCAGGGTCACAGCTGATTGGGTAAGGGAAGGGGTGGGGTCATAGCTGATTGGGTAAGGGAAGGGGCAGGGTCACAGCTGATTGGGTAAGGGAAGGGGTGGGGTCATAGCTGATTGGGTAAGGGAAGGGGCAGGGTCACAGCTGATTGGGTAAGGGAAGGGGCAGGGTCACAGCTGATTGGGTAAGGGGAAGAATTGGTTCAGAGCTGATTGGGTAAGGAAAGGGGCAGGGTCATAGCTAATTGGAAAGGGTGATAGCTGATTGGGTAAGGGAAAGGATGGGGTCATAGCTGATTGGGTAAGGGAAGGGGAAGAGTCAAGACTTCAAATGTGGGCAACTAGGAGAATAATGTTAGCACCATGGAGGGAAAGCCGGAAGTCCAAGAAGGACATTCATTTGAATAGAAGAGTGGATAGGAACAAAAATCACCCAGGAATATCTGGTCAGGTCTCTTTATTAGTGCTGATAACAATATCTCATGTATGTTTGCGCTCTTTCTACTGTCTCAGATACTCTGTGAAGTGTTTTACCCAAATGATCGCCTTTCATCCACACACTGCTCGTAAGAGTTACCATTATCGTTCCCATTTTATAAATAAGGAAAGTAAGGATAAAATGACTTGCCCCACATTGCAAGATCAGGAAGCGGGAAAGCCAGTATGCTTACCCAGTACTCAGTCTCTGCCTTCTCTGCCTTCCTGTACCACTGGACTGCAGCTAGAGAGGTTCAGTCCATACTACATGCCCAGGGCTGTAAGACCCTAGAACAGGGCTTTATTTCTGACGAATGAATGATCAAGTTGAAGTCATGGAAGCAGCTGGACTGGTTGTAAGGAAAGATGAGAGGAAAGAGAAGAGAGTTGAACCTGGGCATTTAGAGCACAGGCTCGGAGTCAGGAAACCTAGGTCGAATTCTCAGCTCCATTCCTTTTGGGCAACCCTGTGAACTTTAATTTCCTCCTGCTCAGTATGGCAATAATATATCTATCTCATAACATTTTGAAAGTCAGAGTTAATATAGATAAGTATATTTGGTGTCCCATAAAATAATTTACAAGTACTAGTGTTATAAGGATCTGGGAAGAAGGAAAAGGAACTATTGAAAGTTACCAAGAAATCCCATGAGTCCATGAAACAGAGCCATGGCACATTGGACCTTGGGGTCCTGAGGAAGAAGGACTTAAAGGACGAGGGCAGAGTGACACATTGAGAGGGAAGAGAAAAAGTACGTTATAGACAGATCATTGGTGACCTTGGATAGACCTTGGGGTAACCCTGATTTCCATGGAGAGAGGGACAAAGCTCAATTTTATAAGATGAAGGAGAAAGTGGTAGTGAGGAAATGGGGACTGTGGGGTACAGGCCACTTAATTAAGAAGTTTATAATGAAAGGAAGCAAACAAAAACGGGACAGTAGCTTTAGGAGGCAAGCTTAAATCATTCTGACATGTAGATGCAGATATTGTAATGAGGATCAGCACTTTAAAGGGATTAAGTTGCTGCCGGGTCAACCAGAGGATGGGGAGTGTTTTCTTCTTTGACACTTTGGGCCCTTTCTTTCTTTTTTATTTTTGTAGTACTGGGGGTTGAACCCAAGGGCATTCTACCTCCGAGCTACACCCCCAGCCCTGATTTTTATTCTTCATTTTGAAATAGGGTTTCACTAAGTTGCGGAGGGCCTCACTAAGTAGCTGAGGCTGGCCGTGAACCTGCAATCCTCCTGTCTCAGCCTCCCAAGTACTGGGATTACAGGTGTGCGCCACCACACCTGGCTTGGGCCACCACACCCAGCTTGGGCCCTTTCTAAAACTGCTGCAATCACACCATGAATAGGCATTTGCCTGTTCAGCCTCAATGTTAAGCTGACCTTTTCTAACTATAGAACTTGGGGCTCCTATCACCCACTCTCTCCCTTAAATATTTTCATGCCATTTTAATAATACTTTTAAATGCACCCTACTGGTAGGAATGTAAATCAGTATAGCCACTATGGAAAACAGTACAATTTCCTCAAAAAGTTAAAAATAGAACTACCATATATATGGTCCAGCAATCCCACCTCTGAGATTATATCTAAAGGAACTGAAATCTGTAGGTCAAAGAAACATATGCACTTCCGTGTTCATTGCAAACATTATTCACAACCGCCATGAAATGGAAATAGCTGAAGTGTCCATCAACTGATGAATGAATTAAAAAAAGTGGTTTATACACAATGGAATATTATTTGGCCGGGAGTGGTGACACACACTTGTAATCCCAGTACTTGTGAGGCTGAGACTGGAGGATCCGGGTTTGTGGCCAGCCTCAGCTACTTAGTGAGGCCCTCTGCAACTTAGTGAGACCCTGTTTCAAAATAAAGAATAAAAAATAGAGCTGGGGATGTAGCTCAGAGGTAGAATGCCCCTGGGTTCAATCCCCAGTACTGCCCAAAAAGAATATTATTTGGCCATAAAAAAAGAATGAAACCCTGCTATTTGCAACAGCAAGGATGGAACTGGAGATTATTATGTTAAGTGAAAGCAAGTCAGACACAGAAAGACAAGAACACTATGATCTCACTCATATGTACTATATATATTTTTTATTATTAATATTTTTATTTCATAGAAGTTGAGAATAGAATGGTGGTTATCAAAGGCTGAGAGTGTAGGGAGGAAGACATGGAGAAATTCTGACCAATGGGTACTAAGTTATAATTAGATAAAAGTAAGAAGATAATGGCAATGTAGTGCATATTAAAAATAAAAACTAAAGGAAAGAATTGTGAATGTTTTTTACCATAAAGAAGTGATAAATATTTGAGGAGATAGATATATTACCCTGATTTGAAAAATACACAATTTATACATTCATTGAAACATCACATGAAACCCTGTAAGCAAGTATAATTTTATGTCTTTATGTTAAAATATTTGTTTAAAACTTTGCTAAAAATAAATTTTAAAAGAAGTGCAATGGTTTTCCCAAAATAATAATGGTATGGAGTCAATTTTGCTGGGAGGGGAATAAAAGGCTACTTCTCTGAAAGCTTATTTCCATTTACTGCAGACTTCCAAACCACCAAACTATATTAGGAAATGGGGGGGGCGTCTTCTGAGTTGCACATACCTGTTTCAATGTTTATAAACTTTAGTCTACAGGGGGGGAAAAGACAGCATGTTTAAACATTTTCAACTGAATGTTTTATACAAAAATAAAGTAGTCGGGATTGCTTTCGGGTTCCTCCGTAATCTTGGTCCTAGCCCCCCAATGTCATTGTTCTCCAGAATATACTTTCTCACCTCTGGTCTTTGAACCCCCTAGTGCTCCCCCCTGCCTCCTGCTGCCATCCCTTCCTTTCCTACATACCTGTGTTCAACACCCTCCCTCTAACAGGCTTAAGAAGACTTCCCCTCCCTCTCTCACTCCATCCAGAGTTTATGCACCTCCAAGGGTTCATTCACTTGGAGGTGCATAAGGTAACCCAACTTACTTACTCGCTTGCAAGTACTTACTTGCAAAGGTAACCCAACAACTCATCCCCAGCCTGGAATTTTTCTTCTCCAAAACTCTGTGGATGGACAGTTCATCCCACAGAAGTTAACCTTGATGGATACACAGCTTTATGTGCTGTCTGAATTACTCCATGCCTGTAGCGCTATTTCCTTAGTACCATGTTCAGGTTCTTGAGCGCAGGTACCTTTCCTCATAACGCTGCATCTCCTCCATTCCTGTGCACTTAGCAGATGCATTTGTATGCGTCGATTTAGAGATGTAATAGGCACAGGTCTACGTTTGAACACTGGGGCCCTGAGCAGAGGTTTTGAACAACGAATTCAACATCTCCTACAAATGCCTCCTTTGGAGGCATCGCCCTGCATGCAGACATTAGTGTGGAGACTGACAGAGAGCGGTGATGATGGCCAGCAACAGGAAGATGGATCAACAGATAATGGGGGGGAAGTTGTCATCTTTGAACCCTGAGATATCAGGCAGAGAAGGCCAGCCTTTCCAGATTGATCGATTTCATTCTGCTTTTATGCATCACGCCGTTGCCTCTCATGCCAGAGATATTACATATTGATTTCTGGTGTGTAATAATAAAAAAAGGCTTTGGTTATTGGAGTGAATTTCACAGAAACACCTCGCTCCCTCCAGCCCGCCTGATGGTGTCTGACAGCCCCCTCCTTCTCCATCTTCTTGCCCTCCCTCCGCACAGCCCCAGAGCAAAAGTCAAGTTTAAGCTCAAGGTGTGGTATCATGCTTCATATTTTTTCCATGTGTTTTACAAGGTGTAGCATTCGTTATTCCTGAAAACAGTCCCATTAGGAGGTGAGGCGATGCTGTTAAATTCATTCCACTTTACAGCTGTGGAAGCAGAAAGGTTAAGTGCTTGGCAGACCCATCCAGCAACGTGGAGGCAGAGATGAGCTCTAACTCCCGCATGCCCTGCGCACGCTTTCACAGCCTGATGGGATCCCACAGAGCATGTTCAAGTGCCCAAGCATTCCCAGTGCCCACTATCGGGGCTGTAGATAGAATCATGCATTAGCTTGCATCAGGCAAAAAGGCATAGAAATGATTATCATTTAAATCTTGAACGCAGAGGTGAGTGGAAAGGAAGGCATCATCAAGAAACTAGAGTCTTAGTCTAAATTGGACAGAGGGAAGGCAGTGAACGGATCAGCTCACAGTAGACTCTTACTAAATGCTGTGGAGCGTTGCATCAAAGGACTGGAGAGGAAGTCTGGAAGCCTGGTTTTCCCTTATCCTGTATCAGGAAGCCCCTGCCGGAGTCTCTGGGAGGTTCATACTGCAGGAGCCTTGGATGTGTTAGTATTCTGACGCCGTCTCCTCCTTTATGGCTCTTCATGACTTTATCTGATGACAAAGCGGCTCTTTGCCATTTAAAGGTCGAATGCCAGTAATAGAGAGATGGCGTTTTATCATCCGATGAGCGCAAACAGAAGGCAGATGAAAGCGTGGTGAACGGAGCCAACTGAAATCGTGTCCCCGGACGGAGAGTCCCTGAGAATGTGTAATGTCCCTTCAATTAACCTTTCGCAAACACCTGGCCATGGGAGCGATTGGTTGGGGGTATGGCTGTGTTTGGAAAATGCATATTACCTGCTCAGATAGAAGAAGGGCATGATCTTATTCTTCTCTAGCCCCCCAAGTTAGAGGGTCCCCCCAGCATCTCCCAGTGACTAAGAGTTGCCTCTGATGGCCCTGAGCACAGAGCTCAGACTGTTAGGAGAATCCAGGTGAAAACCTACTAGCCAAGAAGATTCTAGAAAGATTTAGAAAGAAGTGGCACATGCCTGTAATCCCAGTACTTGGGAGGCTGAGATGGAAGGATTGCAGGTTCAAGGCCAGCCTAGGAAACTTAGTGAGACCCCCTGTTTCAAAATAAAACACTAAAAAGGGCTGGGGAGCTGGGCATGGTGGTACACGCCTGTAATCCCAGCACTTGGGAGGCTGAGACAGGAAGATTGCAGGTTCAAGGCCAGCCTCAGCAACTTAGTGAGGCCCCTGTTTCAAAATAAAAAAATAAAATAGGACTGGGGGAGGTGTCACTCAGAGATAATATGTCCCAGGTTCAATCCCCAGTACCACACTAAAATAAAGTAATAAAATAAAGGGCTACGGATATAGCTCAGTGGTAGAACAGCCTGAGTTCAAGCCCCAGTAACACACACACACACACACACACACACACACACACACACACACACACACACACACACACACACACACACACACACACCAAAGTAAAAGAGGAAGATTTTTAAGTTTTAGTCTCCTTGAGATATTTTTTTTTGTTGGTGCATTATATTCTACATCATAATGCAGTTCACAGTGATAGGGACATGCATGCACACAGTACTTGGTGAGATTTCCCCCGGCTCCCTCCCCTCCTCCTTTCCCATCCATGATTTTGAGATTGGCATTGATATTCTCACATATGTACATAATGTCAATGGAAGTGATTCCTTCATTAATTCTTCCCCCACCCCTCCCATGGACCATCTCCTTGGCTCCACTGAAGTTTCTCCTCCATTATCTGAAGTCCCTCTTGAATCCCAATTACCCCCTAGCTTCTGCATATGAGAGAAAACATCTGACCCTTCACTTTCTGTGACTGGCCAATCTCACTAAACGTAATATTCTCCAGGTCCAACCATTTTCCTGCAAATGACATTATTCTGTTCTTCTTGATGGCTGAGTAGGATTCCATTGTGTATATAGCCCATAATTATGTAATCCATTCATCTGTTGATGGACACCTAGGTTGGTTCCATAATTTGGCTATTGTGAATTGTGCTGCTATAAACATGGATATGCATATATCACCATAATATTCTGATTTCAGACCCTTTGGAAAGATACCCAGGAATGGTATAGCTGGATCATACAGTGGATCCATTCCCAATTTTCTGAGGAATCTCCACACTGATCTCCATAGCAGCTCAACTAATTTGCAATCCCACCAATAGTGTATTAGAGTTCCTGTTTCCCCACATCCTCGCCAGCATTTATTGTTGTTTGACTTCTTGATGATTGCCATTCTGATTGGGTTAGATGGGATCTCAGTGTAGTTTTGATTCCCATCCCCCTGATTGCTAATGATGTTGAACATTTTTTCTTATATTTATTGGCCATTTTTATTTCTTCTTTTGTGAAGTGTCTATTTAGTTCAATTGCCCATTTCTTGATTGGTTATTTTAGTGTTAAGTCTTTGTTTTTTTTAGTGTTAAGTCTTTGAAGTACTTTGTATATTCTAGACATTAGTCCTCTATTAGAGGAATAGCTGCCAAAGATCTCCTCCCATTCTGTAGGCTTTCTGTTTAGACTCTTGATTATTTCCTTTGATGAGCAGAAACTTTTTAGTTTAATGCTATCCCATTTATTAATTCTCATTTTAATGTCCTGAGCTTTGGGGGTCTTATTGAAGAAGTTTCTACGTGTGCCTGTATGTTGGAGTGTTGGACCTATACCCTCCTCTAGTAATTTCAAAGTCCCCCTTGAGTAATTTCAAAAACAAATACATGTTGCAGAATAGAATATGAGTAATTATAATAGTGAAGACGATACAGCTCTATGTTGGAGGCTATGTTATAATTTGAAAGCCTTCTATCATACCTGCTCTCTTAAATTCCTTCAACACCAAGACGTAGATGGAGAAGGCACTATTTATATGTGACCCAGAGAGGCTGAGTGAATGGTTCAAGGCCACTGAGATACAAGGTGGCAGTGCTGGGGTTTGGGGTCACAAGGACTTTCAATCCAGTGCTCTAACTGCCATTACTGTTACATCCCAGAATTAAAAACAGAGGGTGGGATTAGAGTCTGCAGACAGAGAGACCTCCCCCCTGCCTTAGAGGAAATTCCAAGCAATTCTATCCTAATCAAGAGGATCTGTATATTCATTTTCTCTCTCTCTCTCTCTCTCTCTCTCTCTCTCTCTCTCTCTTCTCCCTCCCTCCCTCCCTCTTCCTCTATCTCTCTATTTCTCATCTCTCTCTTTCCCTCTTCCTCTCTCTCTCCCCTAAAAGATGGAGTGAGAATCCTAGTCCTTCATTAAGTCCCCTTGGAAACCCCAATTAGGGCACAATCACAAACAAAACCAATCAGGGATGGCTCTTGCCATCTGCTGGGAGTTTTGCTCACAAACTTTATTTCTTGCAGCATTCAATTCTCCCAACAATTACAGGAGGTGGAAATTATTTTCCCTAATTTAAGGGCAAGAATGTGAAACTTGAAGAGGTAAATAATTCCTCTGAGATCACTCAGTTGGTAGATGGCAGAGTTTGGATTCAAATCCAAGTTGGACAGTCTTCAAAGTCTCTGCTCTGACTGTGCATGGATGGATTCCAAAAAAGGCAGGAATGGAGCTCATGTGGGCCAGACAGGTGGAGGCTGGCAGGGGCTGGACCAGGCTCTGGGTGCAGCTCAGCCCATCTTGCTGGTGGTCAGCCCCACACAGCTGGACCCTGGAGACCCCTTGAGCTTTGTTTTTTTCTGGACCAGAAGAGCCTTTGTCAGAGGGGCCGATGTCTCCTGTAGCAGAATAGGGAATTCCTTCTTCAGGTAATGGTAAGAGGAGACACTTGAAAAAGTTCAAGCCTAAAAAACCAGTGGATTCTATGAAAGAAACAGAGAGTCTTGTTTCTTCACTGATGAAATGTTAGTAACTTTCACCTGGGGGCGCTTTGGATGGAACTAACGTGTATTATGCTAGGTGAGATCAGCCAGTCTCAGGAAGCCAAGGGTCATATGTTTTCTCTCCGATGTGGAAGATAGAGAGAAAATAGGAAACAAAAGGGACTTCAGGTAAATGAGGAGAGAGAGCAGTAGAAGAGTGGAAGAGGATTGTGGGAAGGAAGAACGGAAGGGAGAAAAAGAGACTTGATGTAGGAAACAGCTCAAATAATGCTATGTCCATATATGAAGGTATCAGTACCAATCTCACTATTATGTATAGGGAGGGGAGAGGGGGTAGGAGGGACTCACACCAAGTGCTGTGTGCATGTGTGTTTGTATCACTTTGAACCTCACTATGATGTATACTTACAATGCATCAATAAAAGTATATTTTTTAAAAATGTAAGTTAAGTGTACTACCTTCCATGCTGTTAGAAGGCTTAAAGACTACGAGTAGTGAAAGGGCTTTGAAACTCTAATGCATCCTCTTGTAGTTTGGATTTAAAATGTCCCAGGTCTCCTGGGCTGGAGGCAGCCATGTTGGAGACAGGACTTCCTGCTCTTCCTGCGGCTCCCTGCTCTCTTTCCTCCCCTGCAGCCATGAGCTGGCAACAAGCTCTCTCCTTCTCTTCTCTGCTCCCCACTCTGATGCCCTGAGAACCTGCATCCCCAGCTACCAAGCAGGAAGCTGGTCTATCATGGACTGAAATCTCCAAAACTGTGAGTAAATAAATCTTTCTTCCTCTAAGTTGTGATCATCAGGTACTTGGGACCACGATGGTGAGAAGACTGACTAAAACACCTGCTATCAATGGTTTTATTATTAGTAATCAACATGTATTTTCTATTCTACAGTCATTGCTCATTTTGTGGCCAAAAGAGGAACAGGACAAGAGTGAATAGAGCCAACAGCATTATTGGAAATTCTTATCTTGTATGTAAAAACCCTAGTGGTAACAATATGGAGTACTTTCTCTCTCTTTTATGATAATGGGGATTGAACCCAGGGTGTACTACCTCTGAGCTAATACCTCCAGCTATACCCCACTATTTTCTTTGTTATTTAGAAACTGGGTCTTGCTAAGTTGCTGAGAGTCTCCCTAAGTTGGTGAGGCTGGCCTTGAACCTGCAGTCCTCCTGTCTCAGCCTTCCAAGTACTGGAGTTACAGGCATGCACCACCAAGCCCCACGGGGATATTTCCTCTCTGCTGAGTCCTCGTCAACTCCAAGTCTCAGCATCTTAGGCAACTTTGTTTAGAGTGGACCCTCGACACTGAAGTCATGAGCCTGTAACTTACCCTCCTCCCGCTAGAACATGAGGAAATGTAATAAAATAAATATTATTGTTTTTCCTTTCTTTCTTAGCAAATTACCACCTTCCACTCTGCTCTTCCCCCAAACTCGACCAGTTGGGCAAGTCTGGAACTGATCTCCTGGCAGAAAAAAAAAGCCTTTAAATAAAAACACTGCTGTCTGTGAGAAGTCCTCCTATCCTTAAGCCCAGGAACCCCCTTCCGAAATCAGGAAATAAATTCCAATTTGGCTCCAACCGAAGACACTCAAGTGGGGTATTAAATTCCACAAGGCAATTGACATGTGTGCTGTGAACTAGAAATCACCAAACAGGACACATTCTAATGCCACAGAACAAGGATTCAATTCCTTCCTTCTCCCTAAGGGAATTCCACACAACACCACCTTCAAAGCACAGGCAACGCGTGCGATTTAGGAAGAAGAAGAGGAGGAGAGAAGGGAAGATAAAAAACGGGAAGGAAGAAGGAAAAGAGAAAGGGAGGGAAGAATAAAAATTGTGCAGGGTTTGTCTTGTGCACAGGAGAGATCTGTAGTGTGTGTGTGTGTGTGTGTGTGTGTGTGTGTGTGTGTGTGTTACTAAATATAGACCAGTCATGTACCATCGCATGTATGTACGTGCTCTTAGATACATCAATATTTTCCTT
The DNA here is from genome assembly GCA_004027185.1 of Glis glis. NCBI lineage: Eukaryota > Metazoa > Chordata > Mammalia > Rodentia > Gliridae > Glis > Glis glis. Next base: position 13,143 of record PVJS01047263.1, read on the forward strand.
AATATCCCTAATGAGGGCAGATTTCGTTGGAAGGAAACACTGATGTACCTAAGAGCACGCACATCTGTGAACGACAGTGCATACATGTCCACAACGCGGGCATGTTACTGGTCTGTATTTAGGAAGAAGTTGGCCAGTAGTTGACGTGGTGTGAGCATTCAGTGTTGTGGTGATACTGAGACCCACAGCAGCAGCTACTGACCTTCCTACACCCCCAGCCCTGTTTAGTTCCCCAGCCTCAGGTATCTCATGATAGTAATGGAAAATAAACCAACACACAGTGTATACTCTTACACTGATGAAGGGAATATAAAATACTATAAATACGTATCCATCATTTGATCTACAAATCCCATTTCCAGGGAGATAATAATGATATAATGATAATTTAGGTTAAAGGGTGTTTTTTGGCAATTTAATTTATAATATTGATCCACGCATATAGGTGATTGGTAGATATGTACAAAAATACATAGATACACATAAGCATAGACAGACAGAAATAAAGGAAAGGAGAAGGAAAAGGAGGATAGGAAGGAGGAATGAAGGGAGAGAGGGAGGGAAGAAGGAAGGAAATCTAATTGTTCAACACTATGGAACTGGTTAAATAAACAAAATGAAGGCAAAATGAATAGCTCTTAATAAGATGATGTATTTCACAAAAAATAGGCATATAAGGTAAGTGAAGAGAATCACATTACAAATTAGCCTGTAAAAGTTCTATCTTTGAAAAATATATATATGTGTGTATGTGTGTGTGTGTGTAGCCATACTAAGAAACATTCTTAAAGGCTGTGATTCAAGATATCAATCATATTTATCTCCAGGTAGTGACAGTTTTGTGAATTTCAAGGATGTACATGCTTCTAGTTTGTGTAAAATGAAAACATTTATTTATACAACAAAGCAAAGGCTTGGGGAAAGTGACTGTCCCCGATTACAGTGGTCACCTGGCATGGGGACGGTCATTCCTCTCGTGGACTCTAGTCCTTGAAGGAGAGTCCAATGGATTACTATTCAAGCCCCAGAGAATTCAGAATAACTTAGAACACTCCGCGGGAGGGTGTGGGAACTGCTCCAATACCTTAGGTAAAAAAACAAACATGGCAGCTCCCTCTGATCCGCCGGTGCCCGTCTGTTTCCACCTTGCCTGGGTGGATGTGGAAGCGACCGTCACAGAGGGCGCAGCCAGCATGTCCTCACCTGCTGTCCTTTCCAAGGCGTGGCTGGGAACGCGGGAGCTGTCTGGATCTACCCCCAATTATCCTTCTGCTCCAAAAAGTCCCACCTGTTGATCTATCATCTTCCAGGTGGAAGGAATTTGGGCAGGTGTAGCTGGGAGACATGGAAAGAAAACCAAGTGCATTCGGGACACTGCACTCCTACACACACACACACACACGCACACACGCACACACGCACGCACGCTCCCTGTTACATTCATTGCTTTTGAGACCTCAGATTCTGGCTCGTTTTCAAGAAATCATCAGAGGTTGCATGTTTAGGGAAATTATGTCCACCCAATATGACTCTCTGATGGAGGAATTTTAGGTGCCAGCGTGTAATGAAGGGTAGTGGTGTCAAGAGTCAAAGAAACCTAAAACATCTGGGACTCAGCAGAGAAGAAGCCGGGATGCCGAACCCAGGCGCCAGCTGCCCCGAGCATCGCTCCTGAGGACGACGCTTACCTCCAGGGGTGTCACCCAGTGACTTGGACAATCTAAGTGAAGCCAGTGTTTTCTAAGGGACTCAAAGAGTCAGATACCCAGATACCCCGAGTCCTCTCAAACCCAGCTCCACACAGCAAGGCCAGTCTCCACATGGCCGCTGATCTACTCCCAGTTTATGTAACGTCTCCATAGAATGCGATTACACCGGCCATGCGCTCTCCATAGACAGTCGAGGAAACATTCCTTGCTATCCGGTGATGGGCAAAGGCTCAAAGCTGGAGGCAGACTGCTGCACCCTCACCCTCACCCTCCTCCTTCTCCTCCTCCCCCTCCCCCTCCTCCTCCTCCTCCTCCTCCCCCTCCTCCTCCTCCTCCTTCTCTTCCTCCTCCTCCTGCTCTTCCTCCTCCTCCTGCTCTTCCTCTTCCTCTTCTCACTCCTCCTTCTCCTACTCCTTCTTCCTCCTCCTCCTGCTCTTCCTCCTCCTTTTCCTCTTCCCCCTCCTCCTTCTCCTCCTCCTCCCTCTTCCTCCTCCTCCTCCTCCTCCTCTTCCTCCTTCTCCTCTTCTTCCTTCTCCTCCTCCTTCTCCTTGTTCCCCTCCTTATCCCCCTCCTCCTTCTCCTGATCTTTCTCCTCCTCCTTCTCCTCCTGCTCTTCCTCCTCCTCTTCCTCTTCCCCCTCCTCCTTCTCCTTCTCCATCTCCT
>PVJS01047264.1:0-15510 GCA_004027185.1 Glis glis
AAAAAAAAAAAAAAAAAAGAAAGGAAAATTGGACATTTGTTTAGGGCTTTGAAAATGATCTCTCTGTGCTACTTCCCTGGGTGTTCTCATTTCATCTGCACAAGAACTTTAGGAGTAGCTGGGTGTGGAGGCACATCCTGTAATCCCAGTACTGGGGAGGCTGAGACAGGAGGATCGCAGATTTGAGGCCAGCCTTGACAACTAAGTGAGACCTAGTTTCAAAATAAAAAATAAAAAGGGCTGGCGGTATACCTCAGAGATACCCCTGCGTTCAATCCCCAGCACCAGGGGAAAAAAAACACACAAAACTTTAAGAGGTATTGGTTATTATCAACCAAGAAGTTGAGGCCCAAGGATTTTCCCCATGGCCACAGAGCTCACTCATTAATGGCAGCAATAAGATTCTAGCCTATGTCTGAGTTCGTTGAGCCAGCATCCCTTCCCTCCCCCATCACCATGGGAAGTGACCCCATGGATCTCTCCTCTCTGATGGGGAAAGAGAGTCCTATGAGGCCTGTGGCGAGGAAGTGGTTGTGAGGTTGGGGGGGATTCAGGAGGCTTCTTGAGTCATTTGTGTGACTCATTTATCCTCTCTTGTTGGAGGGAGGAAGAAGGGTTTGCGAAAGAGGAGGAGGGAGATTGAGAGATGGTGTGAGGAAGCAGAGAACTTCTTGCTGGTGGTTTTTGATGGGCTGTTAGGGATGAGAGTCGATATTTCTTGCTTTTGGCCTCACTTGCAATTCCCTCTATTGGTAATGAAATGTTTTGCTTCGGTGAAAATGTTCTCCTGTCCAGGTTTTTATTTATTTACTTACTTATTTATAACCCACCCCAATCCACAAAGGATTTGAAGTGGCTTACCATAGAAGCAGAAGCCATAAAACAATGTTAAAATATCAATAAGAATAAGGAATTGAGACCAAGGAAAATGTAAATAAACGTTGAGAGACAAGAGCAGGGCTCAATAATTACAGGTGATTTTTATCGAGATCTTCCTGCATGCAAAGGAATTTGCACACATTATTTCACTTCATCTTGAAAGGAGCCCTGTGAGATAGGCACTGTTGTTATCTTCATTTGGAAGCATAGGGAACTGAAGTTCAGAGAAATGAACCATGATGTGCAGAGTATGTAGCTAGTAAGTGGTAGGATCAGTATTGAATCTTGTTTGATATTAGAATCCATGCCTTTAGCCACTGTACTAAATGGATTTGCCCTTCTACGGGACAAAGGACTACACAGTTACAGACAGCAGGGGCTTCTAGGGTACAGAGATAAGCCTCGAATTCAGTTCCAATTAGCTAGGAAGCCCAAAAGAAAGGGAAACAGTTACATAGAACTAGTATGCTTACCTCCTTCCTGGTTTTGCTTAAATATCACTTTCTTGACGAGGCTCCCTTCTCTGACCACTCTGCTCAGATCCTCTACTGGAGCCTGCTGCTTCCTGCTCCCTTCACTGTCCCAGTCTGCCTTTATCTTTTCTTTTAAAAGGACATGTTTGAGCCAGGTGTGGTGGTGCACGTCTATAATCCCAGTATTTGGGAGGCTGAGATAGGAGGATTGCAGGTTTGAAGACAGCCTCAGCAACATAGTGAGACTTTCAGCCACCTAACAAGACCCTGTTTCCAAATAAAAAATAAAAATGGCTGGGGGTATAGCTTGGAGGTAGAATGCACCTGGGTTCAATCCCCAGTATCACAATAAATAAAATAAAATAAATGTTTTACCTTCTAACATATTGAATAATTTATTTATAAAGCATATCATAATATTGTGTATTTCATATAGTATGTATTTCCATATAAGGTATTCTATAATATATTCTACATTAATATATTTGTTTTTTTTTGTGGTACCGGGGATTGAATGCAGGGGCGTTCTACCTCCGCGCTACGCCCCCGGCCCTATTTTTTATACTTTATTTTGAAACTGGGTCTCACGAAGTTGCGGAGGGCCTCACTAAGGAGAGAGAGAGAGAGAGAGAGAGAGAGACAGACAGAGAGAGAGCTGAGGCTGGCCGCGAACCCGGATCCTCCGGTCTCTGCCTCCCAAAGTACTGGGATTACAAGCATGCGCCACCACGCCCGGCTATATTCTACATTAATATATTTGTTTATGAATTATAAACAAGATAATTCACCTATTTAATATATTCACCGTTTAAATGTTTGCCTTCCCCCACTGGAATACAAGGTTCACATGGGCAGGCGTTGTTATCTGTTTGTATCATTGACATAGTCTCAGTGTCCAGAATGATGACTGGTCTGTGGTAGGTAATCAATTTCTGTTGAATGCTAGAATGATTATTTCAGAGGGGAAGAAACAGATAAATGTATCTGAAATGCCAAAGTAGGTCACTTTTTATTTGCTAGCTCAATCTTTCTTTCCCTCCCTCTTTATTTTCTTCTTTTCCCCTACTCACTTCTATAAAGAATCTTAGCTCTAGTTTTTAGCTTTTTTTTTTTTTTTTTTTTTTTTGCAGTACTGGGGATTGAACCCAGGGGCATTCTACCTCTGAGCTACACCCTTAGCCCTATTTTTATTCTTTATTTTGAAACAGGGTCTCACTAAGTTGCAGAGGGCCTCACTAAGTAGCTGAGGCTGGCTGCGAACCTGCGATCCTCCAATCTCAGCCTCCCAAGTACTAGGATTACAAGCGTGTGCCACCATGCCCTGCTAGCTCTTAGCTTTAAGAACAAGTCTTCAGGAGAATTTTCTGACCCTGAGGGTTCATGTGGCCAGTGTCATTGTCGGTGCCGATGGGTACATGGGATTCACCAACCTCATTTTGGTAGAATCTCTCAATGAAAGCTAGGTACTACCCCCACACCTAACCCAGCAAAGGTCATCCTTTTGTCTAGAAAGAGTGCCCAGGTGCTTTATCAAAGGATTTGGAATTTAGGGCTGATATTATGGGGATGGAGATGGAAAGAGAAAAAGCAGAGCTTTTCTGTGAAACAATTGATTTAAAGGAAGAGGGTATCCTGTGTCCCTAGGAGCTCATCTCCGGAGTTGTATTTCCTGGCCGCAAGCCTGAATGGTGAAGGTCAACCAAGGGCGTTAGTGAGGTTTCTCAGGGGAGGACCTTAGCCTGGACCAATTGCTGGGTTGCATGTGCAGGTGGTGGTGGTGGTGGTGGTGGGGTAGTGGTGTGGTGTGATTTCTCTGTAGGGGCTGGCTATAGATCTGACCAAGCCTCTGAGAGCTGCAGACAGGAGCCTGTTAGCTCAAGGTGAAGGGCAAGGTCGCCTGGATGCTGATCCTGGGAAGTAACATTAGAAACACACACACACACACACACACACACACACACACACACACACACGCCTCAGGAGGAGTGAGAATCAGAGCTTTGTTTCTCCCATGGTCATTGTTTGGGGCTCCTGCAAACCACATTCATTGAATAAACACTTTATTGAGGGCCTACTCTGAGCTCACTCCTGCTGCAGAATCCAGGTACACATTAGAGAGCAAACAGCCTCCCTGCTCTCATGGGGACACAGTGACAGTGAGCCAGGTTAAAATGACAAATAACAGTACAGTTCCAGACAATGGTAAGTGCAATGACGAAAAAAAAAAAGCGGGCGGGTTGATGGAGATGGAAGGTGGAGAGCCACCGCTTTCAGTTGGGCATTCAGAGCAAGCGTCCCGAGGAGGTACTGGAACACAGGTTGGAGTTGCAAGAAGGAACCAGCCACTCGGAGCAGGGAAGAGCTTCCTGGGAAGAACTTTCCCTTGTGGGGGTAACAGTGAGAGATGAGGCCGGAGAGGAGCACAGGCTACATGACATAAGGCCATGGAAGGAATTTGGATTTTATTCTAATGTGCTGGCAAACTACTGGGGGTTTCTAGTTGGGGAGAGGGTGAACCTGGACATGAACTGAGGTATCCAGAGAGCAGCAGCATCACAGAAGCACGGAGAACCCCAACCCTCCTGCTTTGAAGGGTCCTCAGAGCTGTGTAGCCAGTGCTTCCCAACTGGCTGAGTCTCAGAATCATCTGGAGCAGTTACTTAAAAATATAGATTCCATTCAGATGCGGTGGTACATGCCTGTTATCCCAGTATTTGGGAAGCTGAGACAGGAGGATCGCAGGTTGGAGGCCAGTGCCTGGTAACTTAGTAAAACCCTGTTTCAAAAAAAGTGGGGGAAGCTGTGGGTATAGCTCAGTGGGTGAACACTCCTGGGTTTTATCCCCAGTACACCCTCCCAAAATGTTGGGGGGTAATGTTGCATGCCTATAATTCTAGTTGTTGGGAAGTGAGACATGATGGAAAGTTGGAAGCCAGCCTCAGCAATTTAGCAAGACCATCAGCAACTTAGTGAGACCCTGTTTCAAAAGTTAAAAAGGGCTCCGAGTGTAGCTTGGAGGTAAAATGCCTCTGGGTTCAATCCCCAGTACCACAAAAATATGTATTCTTAAGTTTGCACTCCTAGAAACTCTAATTCAGTAGGCTTGAGGTGAGGCTCAGCGATAAATTCCCAGATGATTCTGCTGATTGGCCAGGGCTGGGAACAACCAGCCTAGTCAAGGTGTTTTGCTTTCAGAGGAGGAGATTGAGATGCAGGAAAAAGAAGTGCCCTGTCTGAAGTCTCACAGTGAGATACTGGCTGACCTGCCTCCTGACCCCGGAGCAGGGCATGGTCTCTCGGGAAACAAGGCACAGAAATGACCGCTGCTCACCTCGCAAAGGGGAATTCATTGCAAGGCCACGGGGGAGCTCACAGATGCGGGGGGGCTGAAGAATCAGGCTTGGAATGGTGGAAGCTGGGAAGCTCCAGAAGTTTGCAGGGCTAGGAACATCTCCACAGTCAAATCCATGCGTCCCCACAAGGACACATGAGCACCAAATATTTTTTCCTTTTTTTATGTCAAGACTCACTTATGTATAGAGAGTTGGGAACAGGGTGGGATCCGGAGGGAAACGCACTAAGTGCTGTGTGCATGTGTGTTTGTATCACTTTGAACTTCACTATGATGCATAATTACAATGCACCAATAAAAGTATATTAAAAAGGGGAAAAAGCCCAGGAGAGTGAGAGTGCAGTTGGCTGAGTTCTGGTTGTGTGCTTACCCCCCTAGTTAGGGGAGGGCACACCCTAATTGATAATTCACAAGGAAACCAGGGGGCTATTACTAAAATATCAGACAAAACTGAGCAGATGTCCACTGTGCCTGTACCGCAGAGAGTTGTAATGATCAGTCATCACTGTCACAGTACATTTATTTAATATTTACAATGTGTCACGTGCCAGTCAAAGCATATTACATCTATTAACTCACTTAACTCCAACTGTAAGGCTATGAGGTAGGTGCTGAGTTAGGAAACTGAAGCACAGGGAAGATAAGTAGCAACTGATGTCTAGATTTGGTGTGTATAGGTCCTAAGACACAGTTATACCTCTTGTCTAATTTGCTTTTCACAATAACTTGTAAGGACAAGCAAATTGACAGGTAGAGAAAGTGAGAGCACACACACTCTAGAGAAGCACAGCTAGTAAGTGGCAGAGTCCTTTGATTCTTATATTCATTCCATCCATCCATCCATCCATCCATCCATCCATCCATCCATCCAAAGACAGCACATCGCCACCAGGGGCCAGGCACTGTGCGAGCTTCTGGGAACTCCCTGGTGAACAAGCTACAAGTTCTTCTCTCCAGGGTGGAGCATGTGAGGGAGGTGGCTAGAGAAGGGGCCAGAGCTTGAGCTTGGGTCTCACATTAAAGAGTTTGCACTTCATCGCAAGGGCGACCACATAAAGACTGTGAGTTGGGAACTTGTGTTTTATGAAGGTAAGTCTGACTGCACTATGAAGAATGACTGGAGGGGGCTGAGAAGGAAGATAGGGAGATGGCGGTGGGGGGGCTGCTGATGCAACGATTCAGGTAAAATTCATAGTTGCCTGGATTAGGAGGATGGTGCAGGAGGTGGGCAGAAGTGAACAGAGTTGAGACGCAAGAAGCTGAATTGCTAGGATTTGCTGATGGGATGGGGACGGAAGGGGAAGGAGGAATTTAGGACAAGGGTAAGGTTTTTGAGTTGGGCGACTAGGTGAGGGGTGGTGCCACGCTCTGGGGAAGACTAGCAGGGAGCCATTCGGGCAGATGATGAGCTCATTTTTGGGCCAGTTTGAAGTGCCAGTGGGATAGGGACATGGAGAGCTACAGGAGGTTGCTGGACCTTTTTGTCTCTAGGGTCCATGTTCTTCCTGCAGTGCCTTGCTAATTTAGACTCTCCATCTGTAAAGACTGTCAGAAGCTCAGAGACTGTCTAAACAAACCTTAGAAGTTCCTACTTCGTCACCCTCACATTTCAGATGAGAAACAGAAGCCAGAGGGAAGTAGTTTCTGAAAGGTCATGAAACAAATGGACCGCTGAGCCAGAGGAAACCTTCCTTCCCATCCCATAGCACTCTAGGCCACAGGACACGAGCCAGAAACCAGAGGCTGGATCCAGACTTCAGAAGGCTTCTTTTGAGTCAGCTGTAATGGACTCAAATTAGTTGCCATCATTAAAAAAATATCTGTGTGTTTCAGGTAAAAATGCATATTCAAAAAAATAACAGAAAACCTGACATCTTCAGGCTCACATTCTTACCTAACAGTGACCAAATGGAGCTGGGTAGCAGTGGGCCCCTGGAGGTAGGGTGTGTCCAATTTGCCATAGTCCTTGCTTTTATCTTCATTACTGAGGCCATGTGTTACTTGTCATTTATCAACATGCTTGCTCTGTTGCTTTTCTTAAAGGAGAAAGCCACTATTTCTGTGGCATAGCTAACGTGAGTCTTACCGCCCCCAGCTTGCTTTATTTCCATTTCCCTGGCCTTTGTAAGCTTTTGAGTTGTGATTCTATGCCTTCCCCCTTGGAACCACACCTGCATTTTGCATTTGCAAAGTGAAGTACTTGAATAAGATGATTCCAAGGGCCTTGCTAGTTTTGGCTCCCAGGCTCTCTGAGTCTGCACACAGGCACAGGCACAGAGATGAGTGGAGCTATTGACAATGCTTGATTGTTCTGCAGATGGTTTTTTGAGGGATTGCTTACCCTTGACTCTTTTGTCCTTGAATTGCATTTTATTTAAGCCCTTGGAGGAAAATGTCTTTTGTTTGGGAGGTTTATCCTTCATCTTTGATTTTGAACAAAATGAATACTTCAAACAATGCAGCATTACTGCAGTTGCTAGGAAGACAGGAGTGGAAGAGGCTGCCTGGAGACCAACCCATAGAAAACTCTCATTTTCCTCCTCTCCTCTCCTCTCCTCTCCTCTCCTCTCCTCTCCTCTCCTCTCCACTCCTCTCTCCCCTCCCTTCCACCCTCTCTTCTTTCCTTCCTTCTACCATTCTTTTTAAAAATCTCTTCTCTTTTGAGAAACTATATTACAAGCAATAACCCCTTCTACGAAGACCAGTTTCAGCCACCAACAAGGTTCAGGTTGCCTTGAACCCAAAGGGCTATTTTTAAATTATTTTTTGGTATTGGGGATTGAACCCAGGGCCATTCTACTTCTGAGCTACACCCCAGCCCTATTTTATTATTATTATTATTATTATTATTATTTTATTTTGAAACAGGGTCTGGCTAAGTTGCTGAGGGCCTTACTAAGTTGCTGAGACTGGCCACGAACCTGCGATCCTCCTGTCTCAGCCTCCCAAGTACTGGGATTACAAGCATGCGCCTCCATGCTGGCTTCAAAGGGTTATTTTGAAAGACCACCTCCCACCAGCCAAACAATGAAATGCTCAGTGAAATAACCTGTATTCTAATCCAGGCTCTACAAATATAAAGTCATTTGACCTTGTGCAGATAGTTTATTTTTATCTGGGCCTTAGATTCCCCATCAGTAAAAGGGAAGAGTAGAGAAATGGCAGGATGGTCTCGTAGTTCCTTCCAGTCCTAATATTTTGCAGAGATTGTCGGAGATTTAGAGAATGAGGTAACACCAGCAGGTAACTTCTGTGAGACTCTGACTGCAGATCAGCAAGGCCTTGGGATCCCTTCACCTCCAAGATGCACTAATAGATGTCTAATAGATGGTAAAGGAGGGATTTTTATCTACCCTTCTTACTAGTGGCCACATTACTCAACAATCTGCCTTGATTGGTAATATACCTTTTAGAATAGTTTTCTTGTTGTAAAAAGGGGCCGGTGACAGAACCTTAATGTGATGTGTCTGCTTATTTATCCAAGTCCAGTATCAGCCTCAGATTCTGTAGGTCCCCAGCAGAGAGGGCTGGCTGTGATTATTTAAACAACACGTGCGCCCCCTGGTGGCCTATGTACATTTGCAGAAAGGCTCTGCTAATACACGTGTACTGAATTTAGTAACTTTTGTCTTTGCCTAACCCACAAGGTAGGATTAAAAAAAAAAGTGGGCAGAACTGTCCTATACAATAAAATGAAGCTTATAAATGGGAAGGAGGTTGTCCTTGGAAGCCTTCATTTCCTCTCTGGGATCTAACATTTGCTCATTTGGCTTGTCGACTTCTCTGCCCCTCAGTTATTGACTTAGCAGTTGGGAGAGAGGATATATTGAGTTCAACACCACCCTCTTCCAGGTACACCTGTATCTCAGTGAAGCAGTGGGCTGGGTTATTTCAGGAGTTAATCAGTTTTCCATTGCTAGAAATAGAGAAGCAGATGTTGTATGAATTCCTTTTGAGTATTCTAGAAAACAAAGGGCTGAGGTTAGACTCACTTATTCAAAAGATAAATATTCACTGGGTACCTACTATGTTTCTGAACTTGTTCAAAGTGACAAGGTGTACAGTTGTGAACAAAAAAGTCCTTGTCTTAGGAGATTACATTGTATTGGGGGAAACAACCTTCCATATTCTTTTTTAAACCACAGATCCTAAGATTCATCAATTCCAATTAATAGTACTCTAGTTTGGTAAGAAATTTTAAACAGTGATTTTGGCCAGGAGTTGAGGACCTAATGCTATTTGTACATCACAGTGAAAGCAATGGAGGACTCTGGGCATCACCTTGACAGACAGGAGCCCTAACGCTGGGAGCTGTTCCGGGTGCTGAAAGTGGACTCCTAGGGAGCCTGGTCCGAGGTCTTTGTTCTCCCAGGTGCAAATGGTCCTGGGTGCAGGCTGTGGAAGAGAAGGGAGGAACGGCGCGGCATCAGGTTCTATATTCACAAATCTCCAGAGCTGGAAGGCGTCTTAGAGAGAATCTCCTCCAGTATCCTTATTTCAGAGGTGGAGTAACGGAGACCCAGAAATCACAATCAATAGTTATTAGCAAACTGGAATTCATATGTATTGATAAGGAGAAAAAGAATATCACAAATAAATGTAAATAGTGTGATTGCAACTTTAATTAAAAATAATATGTGACTATATTTCAAGGGTGATATTGCAAGGGTTTTTAAGGCTTTTTGGTATAAAATATATGTATATAAAAATTCTACAGTGAGAAGGCATAGTTGTGAAGTAAAAATAAATGTTATTTGAAATAACTTGTATTTTCAATTATTCAAAAGAAATAAATAAAAACAAAAACAGTGGTTGCCACATATACATACATATTTCTTTTTTCCACTTTCATGAATATCCCATATTTAGTTTGATAACTCTTGTATATACTGCTAGTCTCCCCTATGTGCAGTTGGTCTCTCATTCTGGACGTATAGAAGTACTAGACTTTTCTTATTGTGGGATAACATGACTACTTCTGGCCCATGAGTTATGACCCACGTGATAAATAGAAATGATCAGGGTTGCCTCAGGACTACTATTTAATTTCCAAGGCAAAACTCCCTAGCAACAGTGAACGCCAAGCTTTGTGTTGAGATGGTGGGGCCTCAGGATGGAAGCTGCTTGCACTGTTGAGTGGTGGACTTAGAGGACAGCTGCCCTGCAGTGGTGCCCAGACAAGATGTGGGCTTTGTAATTGGCTTTTGCTGTGTTAAGTCACTGAGGTTTTGATCTTATTCATTGTAACAGGGCAATATAGTTCATTCTAATATAGTAACATTTATAACTTACATATTAAAAAGATCATTATAGCTGGGTGTGGTGGCACACACCTGTAATCTCAGTAATTGGGAGGCTGAGACAGAGGGATCACAGGTTTGAGGCTTGCCTTAGCAACTTGGTGAGGCCTTCAGTACCTTACTGAGACACTGTTTCAAAATAAAAAAATAGCTGGGCGTGGTGGCACACGCTTGTAATCTCAGTACTTGGGAGGCTGAGACAGGAGGATCGCAGGTTCGCAGCCAGCCTCAGATACTTAGTGAGGACCTCCACAACTTAGTGAGACCCAGTTTCAAAATAAAGAATAAAAAAATAGGGCTGGAGGTATACCTTGGAGGTAGAATGCCCCTGGGTTCAATCCCCAGTACTGAAAAAACAAAACAAAGCAAACAAAACAAAACAAAATAAAAATAAAATAGGGCTGGGAGTGTGGCCCAAAGGTAGAATGCCCCTGGATTCAATCCTCATTACTGCAAAAAATCACTATAATTCATAAAATCAAATAAATAAAATATGTACCATATTCAGAAATCTTATGTCAAAATTTTAGAAATAGTCACGCTGACTTTGGAATGAATAATCATCCTACGAATCGTTTAAAAATCAACTTTTATTTTTTGATGGATATTGATTTGTAATAAATAGTTAACTGAATCACAGAATTCCAATATTGGGAGGAATCTTGAAGTTTCATTTTGCATACCTCATTAGTTTGTATAGCTAAATTCTTCGATAAAAATGAATTATCTAAACCAATGGCTTCCAGACCCTTGAAATCAGAAATACCAGGAGAACTTTCAAAAATGAGACTCCTAAGTTATAACTCTGGAGTTGTGGTTAAGGAGGTCTAGGGCAGGACCTAGGAAATGGCATTTTAAGAACTCTGTCTTGTGACTTTAGTAACAGTGTGGTTTGGGAATCACTAGTCTTGAGGATGACATTCAAACTGCATGTATCGTTACTTCGATTTAAGCTTCATTTATCTTTGTATCCACATTGAAACTGAGATCACTATGGCAACTTCAGGCCAGTTTCTGAGATGGGGATTGGTAAGCATGTGATTTATTAAGAAATGCTTTTGGGAGGATCCTGTAAAGGAACGAGGAAAGGGAAAGAGAAGAATCCAAGCAAGGATAAGCTTTTATCAAAGTCTAGCTTCTGCATGGTCTTGCAGGGGGCTCTGGAGTGTGGATTGCACCAGAACATTTGTCTCTCCTTGAATCAGGGATCTGGGCTCCTGTGCACCCCACACATCAGTCAGTCATTGGCTACAGGCAGCCTGGGCTGGGGGGATCTAAACTGTAAAGTTGGCTCCAATCACCCAAGGACAATTCATGTGAACTGTTAGCAAGAATTCAGTTGACAGCTGAGGATAAATGTACCCGGATGGCAAAAGGGATCCCAGGGAACCAACAGCTTCTGCTATGGTTGACTTCTTGCACCACCCAGCATACTTGCTCATATTGAACTTGCTCCATCTTGTCACATCTTCTCCAGGATTCTAGATGGCCACAATTTATAGGGAAAGTTACAAGAGAAGGAGCATAGTTTATTTACAGCCACCAGTCGTGTAGCTGGTCATCTCCCTTCTCTGCTGCTCATTATATATTCCCTCTACCCTCGTTGGTGTGTTTGCTGATCTAGGTGGCTTACATGGCGGAGAAACTAGATCTTCATCCCTGAAGCTCTGAACTCCTTTTATCATGTCCTTGTTGGGCCATAGTGGCTATATTTTGCCCATTTACAGTATAAATTGGCATGAGAGTAAGAAGAGACACTCAGTGGCTAACACATTCCTCCCTGCCCCCACTATGTGGCAGCAACCTTATCTCCCCATGTTGATGAGTATCAATTACTCCTGGCAGCACGGTGATGCCTTTCCTTTTTTCTTTTTGAGGTACTGGGGATTGAACCCAGGGGCATTCTACTTCCAAGCTACACCCCCAGCCCTGTTTTTTATTCTTTATTTTGAAACAGGGTCTTGCTAAGTTGCGGAGGGCCTCACTAAGTAGCTGAGGCTGGCCTTGAACCCGGGGAGTGGCTATCTTGTTAGGATCAGGAAGACTCTTGTTTTTCACCTTGGTGAAAGCATGCTCCTTTGGGAACCAGGACCTCTAGACATCCATAGCCCAGAGTTTCATGCATGGGAAGCCCAAATTCCCTGAGTGGGCTATTGGGAGTGATGGGAATAGGGCCACTCCTGCATCCATCTTTTGGTTCCTGGACCCAAGTAATTCTTCCCTTAGAGGACCTTCTGCCTGCAAATACCCTTGGTTTAAGTCTATTTGACAACACAATTGTATCTATAAGAAGCCTCTTCACCACTATCAGTCGTGGATGATGTGGTACATGGTGAGCAGAGTGGATTCCATGTGCCCCTGATTTCCTTTTTGTCCACTGAAAGTGTACCCTGGTCCAACACAATGCTGTGTGTAGTTTCATGTTGGTGAACCAGCAACTCTGTGCAGGGCTGGGTCTAGGGTGAGGTGAGTGTGGTGTCTTGGATACCAACTTTAAGACGTCACTTTCTGTTTTGCCCCCTAGGCTCCTCACTTGCCTCACCTTGTTCTTGGCCCTGACTCTGTGAGCCCTTGGATAATGGTGCTGGTGGAGGCACTGTGGGCAGGAAAGGCAAATGGTTAGGCCTAGAATATCTGCCAACCCTAGTACCCAGATGTCAACATGTGGCTGGTTGACATGCCTGAGGGGTGTTACTATATTGGGTGACCTCAGTTGCTCTTTCTTGCTGACAAGTTATACATTGTATTAGTCAGTTTTGCATTACTATATTGAAGTACACTAGGCTATGAATTTTATAAAGAGAAAGGTTTTATTTAGCTCACAGTTTTGGAGAGTTGAGTCCAAGATCGTGTGGCTCCATTGGTTTGGCTTGTGGTGAAGGCAGCACATCATGGTGAGAACACGTGTAGGAGCAAAACACTCACATATTGAATTAGAGCAGACACACACACACACACACACACACACACACACACACACAGAGGCTGGGGGTATTATAATCCCTTTCAAGGGTACACCTCCAGTGTCCAAAGGATCTCCCAGTAACCTTTACCTCTTAAAGGTCCCACTACATTCCAATTATACCCTCCCGCCAGATCTAGCTCTTATCATGTGGATATTTGGGGGACACTACTCATATTCAAGCCATAGCAGACATTCAGCAGCAATATGGTGGCCAGATAAACCTTGATGAGAGTGAGATTGTGCTGTAGGGCTTGCATGTCACTTTCGTCTGTGCCACCATGGCTGTTCTATCCATGATTCCGTGGTACCAGCATGAGGGTGGCCAAGGACACAGGCTGGCCAACAGCTACTGGTCCTAGTCACTTGGTTGTTTCATGCTTCTTTTGCAGTGGATGCCCTCTAGTGGGCATTAATGTGTGATACAAAGGTTTATGTTTACAGAGTTGGGCAAACATCATCATCATCTAATTTTAGAACATTTTATTTTTTTTTGTGGTACTGGGAATTGAACCTAGGGGCATTTTATCTCCAAGCTACACCCCCAGCCCTATTTTATTTTTATTTTGAAACCCGGTCTCGCTAGGTTGATGAGAGTCTCACTACTTTCTGAGCCTGCCTCGAACCTGCAATCTTCCTGTCTCAGCCTCCCAAGTACTGGGATTAGAGCGTGTGCCCCCATGCCTAGCTAGAACATTTTCTTTATCTTCCAAAGAAATACTGTATCCTTTATCAGTTATTCCCCATTCCTGTTCCTCACCCTTCCCCTCTGCCTCTGCCCCCTCAAATTTCTATCTCTATTACTTTGTCAATTCTGGGTATTTTACATAAATGGAAACATATGTTGTGTTTTCTCATATCTGGCTTCTCTCACTGAGCAAAATGTTTTTAAGTTTCATTTGTGTTGTAGCATAGATTAATATTTCATTTTTTTATTGCCAAATGATAGTACTTTGTATGTATATACCACATTATATTTATTCATTCATTAGTTAATGTACATTTAGGTTGTTTCCAATTTTTGGTCATTATAACTAATGTTGCTATGAATATTCATGCGTAAGTTTTTCTGTGGACATATATTTTCATTTCTATTGGATATCTGCTTAGTGGTAGAAATGATCAGATACACGGTAACTCTATGCTTAGCTTTGTGAGTAATAGCCAAGCTTTCCCCCAGTGGTTGCACCATTTTACATTTTTGCCAGCAATTTCTGCCTCTTCCACATGTCCTCTTTTTCTACCCCAGATACCTCTAGTATCAGAGGGTCTGTGGGCCATATGGCCCAAGTGACAGTGTTGCTTTGCTGCAGACTGAACCTGCTGCAGAACCCTTTCTTGATTTGGGTTCTCCTCAAAACTGACATCCTTCCACATCACCAGTAAATGAATTAGGGGATGGGGGCATGGCTCGGTGATAGAGCGCTGACCTAGCATGCTCAAGGACCTGTGTTCTATCACCAGCAACACACACACACACATGCGTGCGCGTGCGCACACACACACACACACACACCACAGTCCTTGACAAATAAATAGATTACAGCAGCATCCCCCTGTGTGCAATATGCTGTCTCCAGAAGCCAAAGAGGCTTACCAAGTCTTGAGCTCATTCCTTGGTGGCTGGAGGTCCAATGTACATCATCTTGTCTTTTGCTTTGAAGGGATGTTCCAGTATTCCTAAAACCACCGATCTCCTAAAAAATTCACAGATAAGACAGGCCCTTGCATTTTTGCAATGTGTATCTTCTGGATATCCAGAGCGTTTGCTGCTACTTGATCATCAGGCCATATTAATATGGTGTCATCAGCTTGGTGTGGTGATGTACGCCTATAATCCCAGTACTTGAGAGGTTCAGACAGTAGGATCACAGGTTTGAGGTCAGCCTCAGCAACTTGGCGAGAGACCCTGTTTCAAAATAAAAAGGGGCTGGGCGTGGTGGCGCACACCTGTAATCCCAGTACTTTGGGAGGTGGAGACTGGAGGATCCGGGTTCGCGACCAGCCTCAGCTCTTTCTCTCTCTTTCTCTCCTTGTCTCTCTCTCTCTCTACCTAGTGAGGCCCTCCGCAACTTCGTGAGACCCAGTTTCAAAATAAAGTATAAAAAAGATAGGGCCGGGGGTGTAGCGCGGAGGTAGAATGCCCCTGGGTTCAATCCCTGGTACCTCAAAAAAAAAAAAGGGTTGGACTGGGCATGGTGGTGCACGCTTGTAATTCTAGTACTTGGGAGGCTGAGACCGGAGGATGGAGGTTCGCGGCCAGCCTCAACTACTCAGTGAGGCCCTCTGCAACTTAGTGAGACCCTGTTTCAAAATAAAAAATAGGGCTGGGGGTGTAGCTCGGAGGTAGAATGCCCCTGGGTTCAACCCCCAGTACCGCAAAAAGAAAAAATGGTTGGGGGTGTAGCTCAGCGGTAGAATGCCCCCTGGGTTCAATCCACAGTACCAAAAAAAAAAAAATGATGGATGTCACTAATACAGTGGACCAATACGTTTTTATCTTTATAGTGTATTCTTTTTTTTTTTTTTTTTTTTTTTTTTTTT
>PVJS01047265.1:0-15506 GCA_004027185.1 Glis glis
AGGAGGAGGAGGAAGAGAAGGAGGAGGAGGAAGAGGAGGAGGAGGAGGAAGAGGAGGAGGAGGAGGAAGAGGAGGAGGAAGAAGAGGAGGAAAAAGAAGGAAAAAGTTTCCTCACTTATGAAAGTGCTAAGGTACTTTCCAATCATGTTACCCTCTGTGTTTATTTTTAAATGTTTTATTGTCACTTTGATTCAACAGGCAACCAAATACTGTTTCTGAGGCACCTATCACCTATCTTAATCAAGTGGCCAAGTCTTCTCTAGCATTTTTTTTATTATTTTTGCCTTCCAAAAATTAGGCCCAAAATATAGAAGAAAATAAAATAAAGCTGGCAGGATGTCTTTTACACCTAAGAGTCTTTGAGATTTCCTCACAGGGTTCCTGGAAAATCACAGAGATTTCTTTTACCTTATGAAGAGACATGCTGTGGGCTGCAGGGAAAGAGTTGTCGAATCAGAAGAGATATTCAGTCTTCCTTGGATTAAATTTGTATAGGTAAGATATTATTAATATGAATATCTTAGAAACTTTATACCTGATAGAAATATATCATATTCCTATCAGGAGTATTTATCAGGATAAATAACAGGAGATTTATCAATGTCTTGCTTTCTCCTTTTTTGATATTCTTGATATATTATATACATGCAATAGCCAAGGAGTGTTGTGTTGTAACTCGAGAAATTTCCTCAATAAAAGTATATTCATTCAGTTTTATAAAGTGGATATGATATTTACCAATTTCTTTCAAAGTAGACTTAATCATTAGCATAAGAAACATTTGTTTAAATTTTCTCTGGCAAATGGGTTTATTATGTTTGTTTTTTTCTGCTGCTAATCAACCAGCCAACATTCCTTGTTAGTTGCGTTATTCTTTTTATACATTCTCATCCGTCCTTTTACATTTGAAACATTTCCATAATAAAATAGCCATAGCTTTGTCGGTTTTGAATAGTTTTTGTTTTAGACTACAGCTTGCTGAGTCTCACCTGTAAGTGACAGGCTAGCGTTTATGATTTCAACAATAAAGGACAGTCTCAGAGCCTTTTGGGAAAAGGAACTAGAGACACTGGTTTTCCAAAGAATTGACTCTTGGGTAGAGGTGACTTGGCTGGAATCATTTAGATAGCTTTCAGATCATGTAAATGGACTGAATTAGGATTTCCAGAACTTTCTTTAGTGGAGAAACAGATAGTTGTATGAAATGACTATGTATTCAACCATAATACCTACAAATAATATTAGTTTTACCTCCTTATCCTAATTTTTATATTTTTATTGCTTTTGATTGTCCAACTTTAATGGCCAATCATACCAGAAAAGTATTAAATAATAACAATGGTAGTGAACATCCTTGTTTTTAGGAAAAATGTTTTTAATATTTAGCCAATATGCTGATTAGTTTTTAGTCTAATATAACATGTTAAGAAGTTTGACATCCATATCTATTTTACTAAGCTTTTATTTTTAAGTTAGTATTAGTAATAGATGTTCAACATTATATAATTTTTCTACTTTGATATATTGATATGAGGAAACACATTGAAATTTCCTTATGTGCTCAGAATACCATTGTACATGGTATATTTTAAAAGTGTTCTTCCTGATTATATTGGGTCATATTTACTTAGAATATTTACATGTATATTTATTAATGAGGTTTATATGTGTTTTTCTTTATTAATACTGAACTGGTTTGTAAAATGAATTTGGAAGATTTTTATTTTTCTCTCTTTTCTAGATTAATTTACATAAGAGGTGTAAGGGTTGAAAGTGAAAACTCAAAGTTGTTATTTAAGGTGACATAATCATTTACCCAGGAAAATCAGAATCAACCCCAATCTGTTATCACTGATAAGAGAATTCAGAAAGTTTTCCAGATATAAAAATAACCTCTAAAAATCAATAGCATTGCCCTATCTATGCCAGCCATAACTTACTAGAAAATATAATTTAAAAAAGAAGAAAGCATTCACAAGGGCAAGAAATCTACAGATGGTCTAGGAATTAACAGAAGCAAAACCACACAAGATCTCCATGGAGAAATGTTAAAACCTCTATTAAAGGACATAGAAGATGACGGCATAGAGGGGAGATGTTCCACGCTCTTGAACTGGATGATATAAGATTGTAAAGTTTTCTATTTCTTACCAATTCATCTATAAACTTTATATACTCCTGAAGGAAGATCCAGGTCGATTCTTTTGGAATATAATAAATTGCTCTAAAGGAATATAGGTCCATCAATAGCTAAGTCTTTAAAAAGAACAGCGAAGGATGGGGCTTTGTCTTACCAGATATGAAGATACACTGCAAAACCAAAGTAATAAATACACTGTAATATTAGCTCAAGTTCAGACAAATCAACCAAGGGAGAAGAATGGAGAGCTGAGGGGTCTGGAGAGCTCAGACAGACTCCTGTGAACATGGAGAGTTAACGTCCAATAGAAGTGGCACCACAGGCCAATGCAGAAGGGGCAGAGAGTGAGAAACGACTTCACTACCCAGAGAAAAACAAAACCAGGCGTCCCCATTGTAAGTAAATTAAAGACCTCAAAAAGT
This sequence comes from Glis glis, assembly GCA_004027185.1. Taxonomy (NCBI): domain Eukaryota; kingdom Metazoa; phylum Chordata; class Mammalia; order Rodentia; family Gliridae; genus Glis; species Glis glis. Next base: position 2,563 of record PVJS01047265.1, read on the forward strand.
CCGACGTGGTGGTGCATGCTTGTAATCCCAGTACTTGGGAGGCTGAGACAGGAGGATCGCAGGTTCGCGGCCAGCCTTAGCAACTTAGTGAGGCCCTATTTCAAAATAAGAAGTAAAATAGGGCTGGGGGTGTAGCTTGGAGGTTAGAATGCCCCTGGGTTCAATCCCCAGCACCAAAAAAAAAATTAATTAATTAATTATAGACATCACTGTAAATGGTAAAGCTATAAACTTTTGACAAGAAAATGCAGACTATTTTTAACCTAAGAAGGAAAGACTTCAAACTTCAGAAGCACAAACCATAAGGCAAAATAATAATAATATACATTCATTGCATACAAATTAAGGATTTCTGTTCAATAGAGGATACAATTGACACAGTTAATTTATAACAACTAGGATAAGACAGTTGCAATATCTAAAGCCAGCAAGTGAATAATATCATAATATCCAAAGAACTCCTTCAGGTCAATGAGAAAAAGAAAGCAATTCTAACTTTAAAAATGGGCAAAAAACATATACTAACACTAGTACTACAAGAGAAGAGAAAACTCAGTCTTCTAACAGACATGTGAAGTAGTATGCAACCTCATTAGGAATCAGAGAAATGTGAATTAGACAATAAAGAGACCTCACTGTATAGCAGTTAGCCCAGCCAGAGGTAGACATCTAGGTAATTCCAAATGTGGATATAGGGGCTGAAGGAATGGAGCAGCTTGAGGAAGTGTAGACAATGCAGCCTCCTTTGAGCACAATCTGGCCCTATTCAGTCAAACACATGAGGTCCACACATCCCCCACACCCTTCCATTTCTCTTCCTGCCTGCATGTCCTGGAGGACTTCTCGCTAAGATCCATGAAAGAAGCAATTAGAAGTAATTAGTGAAATGTATACAGAAATTGTGAATGGAGGAAAAAAAAGAGTAAATAAATAAACGGAGCAAAAAAAGTAGGAAACACAACAGTCTATAACATAATATCGTTCATATAACTTAAAAATGTGGTACCACAAAACAATGCATATCTTGTAAAAATATGTTACCACTAATCCTGTTAGAATGGTTTTTTATAGGGGAGGAAATGGGAGTACAAAGATAAAAGAAATAAAGGTAGGTGTGTGTGTGTGTGTGTGTGTGTGTGTGTGTGTGAGAGAGAGAGAGAGAGATTGTATTATTTGTTCCTTGAAGATTTAATTTAAAAAAATTTGCTTATGAAACCATCTGGACCTAGTGCTTTTATGAGAAAGGCTATTTTTTTTTTTTGACAATGTTCCCAATTTCATCCAAGGAAATTGGTCTCTTTAGATTTTCTATTGGTCGATTCTGGGATCAGTTTTGGTCTTTCATTTTTTACTTGAAAGTATTTCCTTCCTTCCTTCCTTTCTTCCTTCCTTCCTTCCTTCCTTCCTTCCTTCCTTCCTTCCTTCCATCCTTCCTTCCTTCCTTCTCTCTCACTCTCTCGCTCTTCTCTCTCTCTCTTTCTTTCTTCTTGGTACTAGGGATTGAACCCAGGCTCATGCTAGGCAAATGCTCTTACCACTGAGCTGCATCCCCAACCCAAAATCTTTCATTTCTTGAAGAAATAATTGTATTTACTTTTATTTTCTCTGTATCAGTGGCTAGTTCTCTGTTCTAAATTTAATTTTGCACACTTCTGATTTCTTGCTTTGTTCTAATTTGGTTAGCTAGTGGTTTTTCTATTTTATTTTTTAAAGATTCAACTCTTGGTTTTGTTCTATTTTTCTATTTTTAGTGTTATCAATTAATTAAATGCATTAATTAATACATTTTTGCTTTAACACTTTCTTCCTCCTGTAATGCCTATTTGACTATTCCTTTTCTAACCTTTAAATTCTTTTCAAACTTTCTTTGTGGAGTAATACTAAGTATTTAAGGGTATAAATACTTCCTGTGAGTCCTATTTTAACCATATCCTATTATGAAATATTATACACACAAAAGTCGCAAAAGTAGTACAGAGATGTCCATGTGCCACCACCTTGCTTCCCCCAGTGATAACATCTTGCAGGACTATATAGCATTATCAGAGCCAGGAAACTGATTGTCACAACTAATATAATCAACTAGCTACAGATCCTAGATTTCATCCGTTTTTTTTTTTTTTGCCTTCTCTCATTTTTTGTATGTCTTTGCATACAATTTCAGGATATTTAATCACATGTATACATTGTATAACCACCACCATAATCATTTGTTCAGTCCCTACAGAGGAACTCTCTCATGCTGCCCTTCTTCTACCCTTTCGAGCAATGTCCTCCCACCCCTCTCTAACCTTTGCGACCACTGATATGTTCTCTATCTCTACAATTTTGTTGTTTAGATAATGTCATATAAATGGATCATTTGATATGCAGTTTTTGAGATTGGATTTTTTTCACTTTGCGTAATGCCCTAAGATCTATCCAAATTGTAATGATCAATAGTTCATTCTTTTTTTTATTGCGGAGTATTAGTCTATTTTATGCATATACCACAGCTTGACATTTCACTTGCTGAAGGACATCTGGATCGTTTCTAGTTTCTTATTATTACGAACGAAGTGGCTATGAACATTCATGCACAGGTTTTAGGTGAACATAAGATTTCATTTTTTGGGGGGAAAACCTAGAAGTGTGATTGTTGGGGTGTATGGCAAATATATGCTTAATTGTAAAAGAAACTGCCAGACTCATTTCTCCAGTGGATCTACCATTTTATATTCCCAACAGCAACATATGAATGATCCAAAATCTGTTTCCTTGTCAGCATTTAGTATTATCAGTATTTTAAATTTTAGCCATTCTAACAAGTATGTAGTAGTACGTCATAGCAGTTTTTGTTTTATTATTTTGTAATGTGTTACTGGGGATTGAATCCAGGGTCTCATGCACACCAGCCAGAGTGCTCTACCACCAAGCTACATCCCCAGCCTGGTAATAGTGTTTTTAATTTGAATGTTCCCAATGGCTAATGATGTTGAAGATCTTTTAATGTGGTAATTTGCTCTCTTGATTCTTCAATGATGAAGTGCTCTCAAGACTTATGACCATTTTCTTTTAAAAATTTTATTAATGTGCTTTTATTGGTGCATTATAGTCGCACATCATAATGTAAATCATGTTGACAGTGACATATATGCACACAGCACCCGGTGCCCCTCCGCCTCACCATCTCCCCCCTTCCCAATACACAGTACTAAGGTTGATGCTGGTATATTCACATATGTACACACAGTTGATGGTAGTAATTCCATTAATGAACCTCACTCTTCCCTCTCCCCTTCCCTTAGACCACCTCCCTGCCTCTACTAAGGCTTCTCCACCATTGTCTGGAGTCCCTCTTGTATCCCAACTACTCCCTAGCTTGTGCGTATTAGAGAAAACATATGATCCTTCCCTTTTTGTGAATGGCTAATCTCACTTAACATAATGTTCTCCAGGTCCTTCCATTTTCTTGCAAATGACATAATTTTTTTCTTCTTTATTGCTCATTAGAATTCTATTGTGTGTGTTTTCTCTATTTGGATTGTTTGTTTACTTCCTGTTGACTTCAGAAAGTTTTTTTTTTATTTCTGGCTATGAGTTCTTTGTTAGATATGTAATTTGCAAATATTTTTCCTACATATTTCCCCCCAGCAATTTCTCTCTCCCTCCCTCCCTCTCTCTTTTCTTTCTTTCTCTCTCCCTCCCTCCCTTTTCCTTCCATTCCTTCCTTCCTTCCTTCCTTCCTTCCTTCCTTCCTTCCTTCCTTCCTTTCTTTCTTTCTTTCTTTCTTTCTTTCTCTCTCTCTCTCCTTCCTTCCTTCCTTCCTTTCTTCCTTCCTTCCTTCCTTCCTTCCTTCCTTCCTTCCTTCCTTCTTTCTTCTCTTTCTCTCTCTCTCTCTCTCTGTCTCTCTTTTTCTCTTTCTCTCTGTACTGGGGATTGAACCCAGGAGTGTTCTACCTCTGAGCTAGATCCCCAGCCCTATTTTATTTTTTATTCTGAAGCAAGGTCTCACTAAGTTACTGTGTACACTGGCCTTGAACCTTTGATCCTCCCATCTCAGCCTCTCAAGTCCTGGAATTACAGGTGTGTGTCACTGCACTCTCATCCATTTCTAATCATTTTGACACTTAACTTTTGATTTATTGTTTAATTTGAAAGTTTTTTAAGGGGATTGATGGACCACAAAAAGAAGGAAATCTATTAATGATATACAAGGTCAAGTCTGGAGAGATTATCCAGTGCTGATGGGTTTTTAGCTGACAATTGAAAAATAGCTAGGGCTTGGGGAAACAAATCTGTGGGTGATTACAGGAACCTTGACGGCTATCAATTAGGGGCTATAAAATAGTAAGAGTCCCAAAGTGCAAAATAGCAGAAAAAAAATTTAAGACTCCTCCAGGCATTATCTTAATACCCCATGAAGTGATACAATATCCACCTCATCTGGAGAGCAGCGCCCTCTCTGAGCGAGCTGGCCTCTTCTGTGGGCCAAAGGTCCTCACCTACTGCTGCGTGGCAGGATTTCTTAACATGGTCTGGAGTCTCTCTAGAAGGGCCATAAATTATGGCATGGTCAAGGTTGGGCTGATAACCACCGTGTGTGAAGTTCGGGCTATTAATTAACTCACCTGCACAGTCCAGTACCCAGTAGCTCAGAGAACACAGGATAAAGCAGGAAGAGAGAACAGCAAGGGACCAGGTCCTTCCTGGCAGCAGAGCGTCTGGCAGGAGCCATGAAGTGGTCCAATGAGTCCGTCACAAAGGTCCTGGGATGCGCAGCCTGGCTTGACCCTTCTTTGCCAAGGTCACAGCAGCATGGACCCAATCCAAATTGAGCGGAATTAGTAAAAAGTCAGTCAAGAAAGGCTTATTGGAGCAGGACCTTTATGAGCAAGTTCATAAGCACATGCTAGAAAGGAGAGGACCAGGCATTTTTCAGGGAGAAATAGGAGGAAAATGAATGCATGAAGAAACCATCTTATTCACTGCAGGAGAGAGGCCTGGCTCACACAGAAAGGGTGTGTCCAGGAGCTTCAGGGAGGGGCATCAAGGGGCCCAAAATCAAGATGAGGAGGGCAGATGCTACGTGACAGGAATTGAAGTGCCACAGCGGGCTCAGGCAACTCCCCAGGCCCTCTCCCCCACCAGGGTCTGAGACATCGAGGAGGGCCTAAGATCACATCTTTGCAGCAGGGGATTGTCCACTTCAAGTTTTTTTCGAAGCAAAAAGTCTGAGGATATTTCTTCCCTCTGGTAATCTGCCCACACAGTGGACCAAGCCCTAGGGCTTCACCTGGGACTGCGTATGTGTGCTTGCTAGAAATGTCCTCCCTCTTACCTCCCTGAACATTCTCCCAGCTTGGAGGGGTCTTTTAGACTCCTGCACCCCACCTGCTGTCTGCATGCCAGCACGCTCCTTCATACCGGCCATCTGGGGCCCCATGCAGCATTTCCTGTGTGAAGGGCTCAGCCCTGGCCCTGGCCCCGAGCAGGTGACCAGCACACGGTCACAGTGGAAGGAAGGAAACTGGGGGACGTCTCAGCTCCCTAAGGCCATTTTGAAATTGTTATCTGATACTGCACCATCTATTTATTGAATTTCATTGGAGTGGGGTTTTGTTTTGCTTTGTTTTTTGTTTGTTTGTTTGTTTGTTTGTTGGATTAAAGCAACAGGAATTTATCCTCTAAGTTCAGAAGGGCAGAAGCTAAAGAATGCAGGTGTCGGCAGGGCTGATTCCTTCCAGAGGTTTGGAGGCAGAGTCGGTTCGGTGTCTTTTTCCCTAGCTTCTAGCAGTTGCCAGCAATCTTTGGCCTTTGTCTTGTAAACACATCTCTTCAATTTTTCCCTTCACATTCAAGTCGCCTTTTCCTGTGTGTGTCCCTTTCTGTCTCCTATGAGGATAGTCTCATTGGATCATTAGGCAGTATGGGCTCCTCTTGATCCCTGCCTTAATCACATCTCTGTTGGGTTTCTTTTTCTTTTTTGGTACTGGGGATTGAACCCAGGGGCATTCTACTTCTAAGCTATACCCCAGCCTTTTCAAATTTTGAAACAAGGTCTTGCTAAGTTGCTGAGGGTCTTGCTAAGTTGCTGAGGCTGGCCTCAATTCTGCGATACTCCTGCCTCAGCCTCCCAGTACAGTGACTAGAGGTGTGCACCTAATTAAAGCAATTAAATAAATAAGTAACTAAAGTTTAAAGTAATTTAAAGTAATTTTTCTAGCATAGAAGTCCTTCATGGTTCCCACAGAGGACACCCTGATTATGTATCTGGAAGTTCCTGTATTAGTTACTGCTTTGTAACAAATTATCCTAAAACCTAATAGCTAAAACAATATAAACATTTCTTATCTCACAGTTCCATGGGTAAGGAATTTGGGAGTAGCTTAGCCGACTGGAGGATCTGCTTTCAAGTTGGCTCGGAGGCTGCTGGGAACGGCCTCAGTTGCTCTCCACGTGGGCCTCCCACAGGGCTGCCCAAGTGCCCCATGATCCGGTGGCTGGCTTCCTGCAGATCAAGTGGCTCAGAGGAGAGAGCAAGGAGCAAGGTGTATCCTTTTATGACCTGGCCTCGAGGTCACAGGCGTCACTTCTGTCACCAGTCCATATTCAAGGGAAATTAAGCGGTACCTTTTAAAGTAAGGTGTGTCAAAGAATTGGTCTAAATAGTTTAAAACAACCACAGCTCACGTCTCCACTAGTTCTCCATCTTTTTTTGCCACAGCCTTCAACCACTTGGTCTTATTGCTACTCTGCTCCCCCCTCTCCTTGACCCCCCACCCCCGACCCTGCAGGGTCCAGTGTCTATGCTGGAGTGGTACCCATGTGTGTGGCAGTGGGGGTGGTGGGTGCCAGATTAGAAATCCTAGACAGCACTGGAGGGGGCTTTGAGTCCTTCCAACTTCAAAACTTAAGTCTCAGCCAGGCGTGGTGGCCCACGCCTGTAATCTCAGTACTCCGGAGGTTGAGACAGGAAGATCACAGGTTCAAGGTCAGTCTCAGCAATTTAGCAATCTTTCAAAATAAAAAAATAGAAAGGGTTGGGGGTGTAGCTAGTGGTAGAGCACCCCTGGGTTCAATCCCCAGTACTGCAAAACAAACAAACAAACAAACAAAACCAAACACTTAAGTCTACAAGCGAACTCTTTCTCTGGTTTATATTAAGATTGCCTTTCATTATATAACCTCAGTGTTCACAAAAATCTCTTCTTATTCCATATCTCAAAGAACTGTTCCCAATAAAAGGTAAATGAGGAAAGAAAGAAAAGGGTTGGGGGAGAAAGAACACCTTATTTTGACATATGTAAGTGCATCATTTTAAGCAATTTCACTTTCTCCTTTGGAATTCAATTTCCTCATCAGCAGGTTGGAGATGATAACATTTATCTCACTAGATGATTACAACAGGACTATTTTAGTTGCAAGTAACAGAACCCCAACTCATAGTAGGTATGGGAAAATAAAGGATCTAATTCACTCAGAAGTAAAAAAAAAAGATCCCTGGGTTGAGGCTGGCTTCAGACAGGGCTAGATCCCGCTGCTCAGCTGATGAAGCGCCCCTCAATCTCTTGCTTCTGCCTTTCTCCATGTAGGCTTTGCTTCAGAAAGGCCCCCTCCATGTGATGGCTCTTAGATGCTCCGGGCTGACACTCATTAGCATTCCCAAATGACAGAGAACATCTCTGGCCCCCCATGTAGTTTCAACTAAAACCCCAAGGTTATGCACTTGTCCCTGGTCCAGGGAACTTGAATTTGATTGGCCAGGCCTGGGTAGTGTGTCCAGTCCCGGAACTGGTTGGAGGCAAGGGAGGTCTGTCCTGTCTGAGCTGCATGGACATATCTATGGCCATACCACCCTGAACATGCCCGATCTCATCTGAATGGCACGGACAGCGTTATTACCAGAAAAGAGGAACAGATGTGGAACAGGAAAATTGGCAGTGGTCCACTCTGCTGACGGTGAAGACCGAAGGAGACCAAGGATATAAACTGCCTGGAACTTGATGGGAAAATCTTTTTCTAGATCCTTCTCTTTTCCTTTCTCTCTGTATGTGATCATTTGATAAGTCCCTCGAATCTCCCTTACCACTGTCACAGGCACCTGCCCTCATCTCCACCCCGCCACCTTGCTGTGGCTTCCCAGCTCCACCACTTCCTCTCATTTTCCAATGTCCCTGTGTCCACGTGGGTTGTTTATACTGGAGAACGCGGGCTGCAGGTGGGTGTAGGGTTAGCTAGGCGGGATGGGGTGGAGATGCATGGGAACCGTAGCACTGGACCCCTGGTTCCTCCTGTAGCCCTGGAGATCATCCGAACAGCTGTGAGCTGAGCAAGGCCAGCTGGCCAAAGTGCACCACAGCTTCTCAGCCTCCACATCCAAGCAGCTTCCCTTCCAAGTCCCACAAGAGAAGGAGAAGTCATGGCCCTCTGCGCTTCGTCGACACGGAAAAGCGCCGAGCAGCTCTGCAGGGGTACTCGTGGTGAAGCCAGATGGGGTTTGCTTTTGTGCAGGCTCATTTGTTTACTTTAAATTATATTTACTTCAACTAGTTTTTTTTTTAAAGTTTCAATCATGGGACATTTCAAACACCTGCACGTGCAGACAGGAGAGTTGAATGAATTCCACAGACCATCACCCAGTTTCAACATTTGTCCACGCGTGGCCAGTCTTGTTTGGTCTCTGTTCCTATTACTTCTTCCCTCCCTGATTATCTTGAAACAAATCCCCCATGGTATGCTTTTTTTTTTTATATAAGCTTTTTAGTGTGTTTCTCTAGAAGATGAGAACTCTTAAAATATTTGCCCCAAATGCCATTATCACACCTGAAAACGAAGCAATATTTTCGGTAATAGCAAAAAATCCAATCTGTTTACAAATTTCTCTAATTATCTTACATATTTTTGCTTGCTTTAGTTTATCTTGTTGTTACAGTTCATTTGTTTGAATGAGGATTCAGTAGGGGCCACAGAGCACAATTGGTTGATATGTCCCCTGAGTCTCTTAGACTGCAGGTTCCCTCTCGGTATCCTTTGTTTGTTTCTGGAAGTTTATTTGTTGAAGAAACCAGGTTGTCTGTGCTGCAGGGCTTCCCCTGTGTCTTACTGATTGCATTCCTGCAATGTCCTCTAACTTGTCCTTCTCTCCCTGCATTTTCTGCAAATGTGTTGCTAGATCCAAAGTCTTGATCAGGTTCGGAATTGATTTCTCCGCAGGACCACTCATCTGTGATGCTGTGTACCAGCCACAAACACCGCCTGGTTGCCTCTCTGTTTTGTGATGTTAACCCGACATCGATGATCATTGCCTCAATTCATCAATTTGTTAGGCGTTTCTAACGTTTCCTAACAATAAGAAGAATACATTCTTATTTTAGAATAACGTAAATGATATAATGCGATATAAAAGTAAAAGTCAAGTGTTTATGCTTTTCCTCTCAGCCCCTGAGTTCTTCTCTTTGCAGGTAACCACATTTAAAAGTTATTATGAGCCGGGTGTGGTGGCACACACTTGTAATCCCAGTACTTGGGAGGCTGAGACCGGAGGCTCCAGGTTTGTGGCCAGCCTCAGCTACTTAGTGAGGCCCTCCGCGACTTAGTGAGACCCTCAGCCCTCGCTGCATACTTGGGAGTACGTGAGAGGCTGGCCTTACAGAAGCAGGGAGAGCTCAAGCTGGGCAGAGATCTTCCAAAAGATGTGGCATTCAGAGTTAGTTCTTATTTGCAAACAGAACCCACTGTGAGCTTCGGTAGAAGGGATTTATTACAGCATTTTAAGTATCCTGCAAGTCTCTAGAATCAAGCTTGAGGGCTCCACATCAGGGAGTAACACGCCGTCTACAGAGCAGTACTGCTCAGTGTCCACTGCCAGCGTAGACAGCGCCCAGGATGCTGGACACCAGGAACCAGAAGTTCTGCTACGGGGCCATCCCAAAGCCAATTCCTCTTCTGCCACCACTTCCAGAAGATGTTTCACACGATCCATCTTCCCCACAAGGTTCTCTTTCCAAATCTTTTTACTGGCGTGTATTAAACTGAGGGCACCTTGTCCTCGTGCCTGGAACATGGTTGCAACATCGGTTGGGGAAGTGAGTTCCTCCTCCTATTAATACCTAGAAGAGATGGAATTCCTAATGAAGGCAATTCCCCAGACATGGGGTAATTGCGAGAAATGAGGGGAGGGGTGGCTGGGGAAAGATTGGTTAATGGGTACAAAATTACAGTTAGATAGAAGGAACAGGTTCTAATGTTCTATAGCATAGTAGGGTGACTATAGCTAACAGCTTACTGTATATGTCAAAACAGCTAGATGAGAGGATTAAAATTTTTATTGGTGCATTATAATTGTACATTATAGTGAGATTCATAGAGATACATTCATATATGCACATAAAATTATTTGGTCTATTTCCTTCCCCATACCTCTGATTTCCCTCTCCTCCTACCTCCTCTGGTCCCCTTTAACTACTCTATTATTCTAGAAGAGAGGATTTTGAGTGTTCCCAGCACAAAGAAATGATAAAAGTTTGAGGTGATGGATATGCTAATTACCCTGATTGATCATCATACATTATAGTCATATATTCAAATACCACACTGTACCCCCAAAATACTTATAACTATGATGTATCTATTTTAAAAAGTCTGAGAGTGAAGTGTCAGGAGTCTGAGCAGGGCACGCAAGGGGGTGTGCGGTATTGGGGGGGACCATCTGGTCCAAACATCCCATTCATGAAGAGCTTTTCAACTTTTGATATGATTTCCAAATGAAGTTCCACGTGGAGATTGCAGAGAGACAGTAATGGGGTAGAGTGAAGTTCATTTTCCACCTTTAAACTTGTGCATCATGACTGGACCCGTCTGCCTCAGGTACACATGAGTTCATACACTTCATAAACAGGGCAATTATCTTGGAACTAGCACACTTACCTATATTACACTGCATTTTTGTGTACTATTTAAATTGGTACATGGGATTGTATCATCCACATACACATTCTCTTGAAGCCACTGGCTTTCTCTCAAGTACACGGGGAACCAGGCAAGCTGGTGTTATCTATAGGAAGCTGCTTTCTCGCATGGGCACCAGGACCGCTGCTCCTTGGGACGCTGCTCATACGAGCAAACTCAGCAAGCTGGTGCTGATGACGTCACTGCTTCTGCAGCCTGACATAGAGTCCCTCTCTGAGTGGGGACAGGCGTGGAGCTGAGGGCACTGTGGAGAGGATCCGTGTCACTTGTCCACCTGGCTGCCTCTGGACAAAACAGCATGAGGGACAGAGGTGCTACCTGTCAGCTGTCACCACTGAGCTCTTCTTGGAGCAGCCACTGGTCTCCTGTAATCTTTCCCCAGTAAACCATATGTCTCCTGTGCTGTCTCCGCGTACTTTCTTGGGTCTGTTCACAGCCCACCCCACTGCCCTGGCACAACTGACAGCAATCATATAAAATAATACCCAATTTTTGTAATTTTGATCTAGTATTTCTTTATTGGGGTTGTCTCAAAAAGGGGCAATGGCCAGGATCACCCTTCAGAGGTTCAGAGCTCATAGAAGAGGGAGGGCATCTTGGATGTTGGCAGAGAAGGACACAAAATTTGTCCCTGAAGAACTGGTAGGATTCATTGTGATCACTGGAGTGGGGGTTGGGGAATGTCATCATGGGTATGTGTCCCTCTCAGAGTAAATCAATTCCTCTCGGCACAAAGGGACAGCCATCCTATTTTTGTCTCAAATCCCCAGTAGAAGAAAGCCCACCTGTGGTCCAGATGATCAGAAGGTCCCCTCTGCCTCTGTTGACCCAGCCCTGCAAGTTCCCAGCTCAGTTGAGATATGGGGCTGGGCTGAGGAGGCAGAGAAGACCCTGGGAACACGAGGTTCTGAAAGACCCAGGTCTGCACGCGGGGTTAGGTGGAGTGGGAGGATTTCTCCCATCAGTATCATCATAGATAAGGGATACTTAGGAGAGTCGAGCAGAGTTTAATTGCAGCATGGTGTTGAGTTGTTTAATTTGCACCTGTTAGGAATGGGAGAGGCGTCCTCATTAATTGAGACAGAGATTATGAATTAAAGCTTCCGGAGAGGTCCTTGGGGTTCACCTTGTCAGACTTCTCTTGTAGCAAGGTTTGGAGGCTGCCGGGAGAATGACATTTTAGGGACCTTGGGGGATTAGGGTTTGAAATCTATCCTCTCACCATCCCTTGACTGCAGGTCAGCGAGTCTGTGTGGCAGAAACTCCAGGATTAAATTAACTGTGTGTGTGTGAGAGAAAGAGAGAGAAAGAGAAGAGAGACAGGAGAGAAAGAGAGAGAAGAGAGAAGAAAGAGAGAGGAGAGAAGAAAGAGAGAGAAGAGAGAAGAGAGAAGAGGGAGGAGAGAGAGAGAGGAGAGAGAAAGAGAGAGAGAGCGCACATGTACTTGGGTTTGTACCCCCCAGTTAGTCACAGAAGCCCTCCCTCTGCTGCTGAGGCAGAGCTGGGGGGCTCCCTGCCTTCTGTGAGCCACCCCTTCTGCTGTCTGTGCCTCCCTGGCTTCCCCAGGCTTCAGCTCCTCCTTCTCTTCTCACTGACACCTTGTGGGCACAAAGTCATGTTGATTCCAAGGGTGCTTCTCGGGTTCTGTTTGTTTAACTCACATACAAATTACCTTGTTATATGCTGGATGCTGTTCAAATCTCTTTGCAAATAATATCTATCTATCTATCTATCTATCTATCTATCTATCATCTATCTATCTATCTATCTATCATCTATCATCATCTATCTTGCATCCACCTACCTACTTACCTATCATCTATCTATCTATCTATCATCTATCTATCTATCTATCTATCTATCATCTATCTATCTATCTATCTATCATCTATCTATCATCATCTATCTATCTTGCATCCACCTACCTACCTACCTATCATGTATCTATCATGTATCTATCATCTATCTATCTATCTATCTATCATCTATCTATC
>PVJS01047266.1:0-15512 GCA_004027185.1 Glis glis
AAGAAAACCTGGAGCCGGGCATGGTGGCACAAGCTTGTAATCCCAGTACTTGGGAGGCTGAGATCAGAGGATCCGGGTTCGTGGCCAGTCTCAGCTATTTAGTGAGGCCCTCTGCAACTTAGTGAGACCCTGTTTCAAATAAAGAATAAAAAATAGGGCTGGGGGTGTAGCTTGGAGGTGGAATGCCCCTGGGTTCAATTCCCAGTACTGCAAAAAAAAAAAAAAAAAACAAAAAAAAACCGGAAGCCACAGAGAAAAGGGGTAGAACAAGCGCACCGGATTCAGAAGCCACAGCTCTAATCCCAGCTTGACTCCAGTGTTCTCATCTGTGCCACGGAGAGAACAGGGCTGATGCACTTAGAAGCACAGGACCTGCTTCGAAACGTCAGAGGCAAGTGCGGTGGCACGCGCCTGTAATCCCAGTGGCTCAGGAGACTGAAGCAGGACTGAAAGTTTGAGGCCAGCCTGGGCAATTTAGCAAGATCCTGCCTCAAAATAAAATAAAACTGGGCAGGCCAGGCATGGTGGCGCACACTTGTAATCCCAGTACTTTGGGAGGTGGAGACCGGAGGATCCGGGTTCGCGGCCAGCCTCAGCGCGCGCACGTGTGCGTGTGCGTGCACGCGAGCGTTCTCTCTCTCCCTCCCTCCCTGTCTCTCTCTCTCTCTCTCCTTAGTGAGGCCCTCCGCAACTTTGTGAGACCCGGTTTCAAAATAAAGTATAAAAAATAGGGCCGGGGGCGTAGCGTGGAGGTAGAACGCCCCTGCGTTCAATCCCAGGTACCGCAAGAAAAAATAAATAAATAAAATAAAACGGGGCAGGAGCGTTGCTCAGTGGTAGATCTTTCCTGGGTTCAATCCCTGAAGGAAAAAAGAAACCCCAAGCACACAGTACATGAGGCACATGAGGACTCACCTGACAAAGTACATGAGTCCGTTCAGAGTCACAGTCTTGGGCGCAAAGGACCAGGGAGGGAGCTGGCCGCAGTCCACCAGTGACCACAGGTCACTGTCCGGATGGTAGCACTGCATCACCATGGTCTCCTTGCCGGCCAGGGAGCCGATGGCATAGAGCCGGCCACGGCAGGCGGTGGTGGAGCAGTTGTCCATGGGGTAGGTCATGGGCTGCAGGGCCTCCCAGGAGTCGGTGGTGTGGTCATAGCGCTCCGTGCTGTCGGCGGCCACCACATACAGCAGCCCGTACAGCACAGAGGAGCTGTGGTACTCGCGGGCCTTCAGCATGGGTGCCACCTCTGTCCACTCGTTCACACTCGAGTTGTACCTCCACACGCAGTCGTAGAGCCGGGAGCCATCGGACCCACCTGGGGAGGCACGAAGGACAGATGGTCAGCCCACTCAGGTGAGTCACCCACCTGCGCCTTCCCCAACTTCCGCCAGGGCCTCTCCCAAGAGAGGAATTAACCTCACTGAGCTTCATGTGAAACACACGTCCTCCCTCCCGGAAGCCCAGGCCAGAAACCCCATGCTGTGGCCCAGGCAGCTCACGTTCTGATCACTGCCCCACAGGATGATGACCAAGCCTCCAGCAATCACACCAAGGCTCTGGGGCACAAGGCTGACAGAGCAGGCAGCCCTGGCCAGGACCCCCACCACATCATGCATGAAGGTCAGCTCTCCTGAGAGCCCACAGCACGTGAACTTGTTGGCCAAATTCTAGGCTTTCTGGGGCACTGTCTATCTAGGGATGTGTCAGGACAAAGTAAGAGAAATCTGTGCTGTAAACAAGAGACCAACACACAAAGTCATGTTGTCAGGGGACTTCTGGGGCTCTAGCCTTGATTTGGGGGCAGGTTTATAGGGGTGTGTCTTCATTTTCCTTTTTTTTGGCAGTACCGGGGATTGAACCCAAGGGCATTCTACCTCCAGGCTACACCCCCAGCCTAATTTTTATTTACTTTTGAAACAGGGTCTCACTAAGGTTGTGGAGGTCCTCACTAAGTAGCTGAGGCTGGCCGCGAACCCGGATCCTCAGTCTCAGCCTCCCAAGTACTGGGATTACAAGCGTGTGCCACCACATTTGCGGAGACTGGCCTTGAACATGTCATCGTTCAGTCTCAGCCTCCCAAATACTAGGATTACAGGCTTGTGCCATCATGTCCAGCTTTACAGGAGTGTATTTTCATTTCAAAAAAATCTCATCAAGCTGTGTAAGTATGACATATACTCTTCTGTCTCTATTTTTGTTAATAAAAAGCTAAGAGTAAAGCAGTGCTGGCGGTCCTCATAAATTAAACCAGGTCTATTAAGGACATTAGCTGCCTGTAGCGTGGAGGGACTCCAGGAATCCTGGGGGCTGCACCCCTTGGCCTCCCGGGCTGGCGCCACAGGGCAGGGCAGAGAGACATTCTGTCTGTCTCACAGCCCTAAGCTTTTGAAGGGAGAACACAAAGGTCTCGTAAAGCTCGCTTGGGGCCTCCCCTCCCTTCCACAGGGGAGTTTGGCAAAGGCAGCTGAAGTCAGCTTCCTGACCCCCAGGAAATTCCCAACCGCCAGCTGAATGGAATGATACAGCCACCTGCCTAAAACCAAAGGATTAGTTGCTCAGCTGTGACATTTACAGAGCACTGTGCAGAAACGGGGGCCAGTCCGGCCAGTTCTGGGAGTTCTCTGCTCAAAGCCATAGGCTAGACTTTGGAGGGGATGGAGATGGGGTGGCAGGAAAGGGGAACATAGTCCCCAAACACAGGGCCAACCTCAGATTGGAAAGAGGGACAGATTTTGGCAAATTCCAGCAGAGTTGGACACAGGGCTGCAGGCCAAGGAAGCTGTAGCCAGGGCCTAGGATGTCCCTGGGCCCAGATGCATCCCCTCTGTCAGTTCAGAGCCCCCAGGAAATGATGGGGCATGGCTCAGAATGGGCTTCTGTGCTGAATGTGCCAGGCTGGGCACAGCTACCGTGACAACCCAGCCCCCTGCCTAATAACAGGACCAGATGCCTACCCCAGTGGTTTCTTTCCTTATATAGCAGTCACAGATACAGCCCCTGCTCACCCCACGGAAGGAGGTAGCCTCTGTCCTGTTTGAACGGGATTCATTCTTAGTAAAAAATGTGGGAGAAGCCCAGGGCTGGGGCAGGCTGGGGACCCGCCCACCATGACTCGGCAGTGTTTTGGGGCTTGAGCCAAGTAACTGGAAGAAAACCTCTGAACATGTGATCGTGTTTACAGTCTCAGGCCAGCTCAGCCTAAACACCACGTGACCCAGAGGCTAGGTGCAAGTCCCAAGGAACCTTGTCACTGGTGACAAAGCCAGTGACTCAAGACGGCCACCCTGGCTCAGGGGGCAGAGAGAAACGCCCCAGCGGGGGAGAATGGACGCCTCACCAGGCGTCAGCCTCCGGCCTGTCCCGAATTCCTTGGGGAGAAGAAGAAAGCACTCATTGTGCGGGGTGAATACCCAAACCCATCTCTTCCAACCAAATAGAGAGGCGCCTCCCTCAGGGGCAAGGAGCAGCTCAACAGGCAGGCCCGAGCGCACAGGCACAGGACCCACAAGCAGCTACTTGTCTCGGCTCACACAAGGGGCCCTTCTTCTAGGCTGGAAGTAACCGGAGAAACGTGGTTGCCCCTGCTCCGTTTGGGCTCAGGCGGGCCCTCGGACTCCAGGTTCTGCGGGTTTCTCCTGGAAAGGCGGTGGGCTCCCCCAGCGAGCTTTAGCTTGCGTGCCGACGGGCCCAAGGTTCCCCCCGCACCCCAGCACACTCACCCGTCACATAGATGTCATTGCCCAGCGCCACGATACTGTATCCCCCGCCCAGGTGGTCGGGGAACTCGGCCAGGTAGCGCCACTGGCCCGTCTGCGGGTTGTAGCAGTCGACGGTAACCAGCTCGTCACAGTCCTGGTCGCATCCGCCCACGAGCACGAGGATCTCGGCCAGGCCGGTGGAGGGGCGCGGGCGCATGCGGGGACAGGGCCCGCGGTCGTGGCGGTCATAGCGCGCCGCCTGGAAGTCGCGCGCCTCGCGCAGCAAGCGCAGGCAGGGCGGGCAGCGCGCCACCAGCGGCTCGGCCTCGACGTGCGCCAGCAGGTAGAAGCGGCGCACGAAGGGCAAGCGAACGGCCTCCAGCAGCTGCGGCCAGTGTGCGGCGCGGCGCGGCGGGTCGGCGCGCACCCAGCGCAGCGCCAGCTGGTAGGCCGCCTCCTCCTTGGGCACGCACAGCCCGTCGTCGCGCAGGTAGCGCAGCAGGCGAGCCAACGGCAGCCGCTCCAGCTGCTCCGCGCCCAGCTCGCCCACGTGGCGCAGGATGAAGCGCTGCGCCGCGCTCGCCAGCCCGGCGCAGCTGAAGGCCTCGGCGAAGTCCTGCATGTCCAGGCAGTTGGCCAGGTCGAGCTGCTGCTGCAGGAAGGCGCCGCACGCCTCCTTCACGGCCGGGAACTGTAGCAGGTCGGCGGCGCGCAGCAGCGGCTCCGCGTTGTCACCGCTCACCGCCACGCGGCCCGTGTAGCTAAAGTCCAGCAGCAGCTGCAGCATGTCGGGCGGCACGCCGTGCAGGCGCACCCTCTCGGCGCGGCTCTCGCGCAGCTGCCCGGCGAACATGGCGCGGAAGTAGGGGCTGGCGGCTGCCAGCACGGCGCGATGCGCCGGAAAGTCGCGCCCGCCCGCCGCCTCCAGGGTCACGTCCAGGAACTTGCGCTCCGCGCGGAGCTGGCTCAGGCCGCGCAGCAGGCTCAGGGCGTGCGCGGGGTCCGAGAAGGGCAGCACGGCCAGGGGCGCCGGCCGCTCCATGGCGCCTTCACTAGTAAACTCGGGGACACCGCGGCCGGGGCCTGCGGAGAGACGTAGCGCGCCGGGCACCGCCGCTTTAAGTACGGCCGGGCGCCGCAGCCTCCGGGGGGCGGGGCTAGAGGCGGGGCTAGAGGCGGGGCTCCGCGGGTGCCGCCCACTTAACCCCTCCCGTCCCGGCGCGCCGCCCGCAGCCGCGCTGGCTCCAGTCCCCCGCGCGGCGCCAGCTCCCACCCTTCGGGTTGAGTCACCACCACCCGCGCCCGCTCCCTCTCCGCCCTTCTTGCTGCCCGCCGGGGCGGGGGACGGCCGGTGACAAGTGCTGGGGCGAGCTGCGGCCCCGTGCGCGAGGGGATCGGAGCCTCCGGGTCCGCCCACGACCCAGCCCGGCCCGGCTGCGAGGCAAGCTCGGCGTCCGATTCCTAACCGCGCCTTGCGCGAGCCGAGGGCGGCTCGGTGCTGTGGCCTTTCCATTTTGTTTTGCTGATTTCCACTCGTTTCAGGGGTTGCTAGTTAACCCCCATCAAGGGACTGATTTCAAACCATAGAATTTGAACAGATCAGGACCAAAGCTCCAACAAGTCTTAAGGGGTTTCGGTGACGTTTTTTCTTGGCGTATTTGTAAGTGACGCGGGGCCAGATTTAAGGAATGCGCTCCACTGGGTTCCTGCCTGACTTTCAAACTCAACAACCCGATCATTAACTTTACTCAGCATGGAGTAGTGTTAGTTTCTGAGACAGACTCCTTCAGGGTCCAGAGCCGCGCTCCCAAACCGAGGCCTGCTGTGCAGCGCATAAGCCTCCTACCAGGGTAGCCCTGGGGGCCGGAGAGAGCTCAAGGTCACATAGGAGTGCCTTAAATACCCGGAGATGGAGCCTTTCCACAAGGTCACAGTCACTTGAGCGATGGGTGATGATAAAGAATGGAATCGCCCTTATTTCAGTTCTTATAGATACAGTACCACTTTATAACTATAGGGGGGAAAAGGCCCCTCTCTTGGGAACCATTTTTTAGTTTAACGTATGCTTTGCTCAGAGAGGATCTCTGTTTCTCCTCCAGTCCTCCCATTTGAAGAGGAAACATGGCTTTTTACTGTTGGCAAGCCCCCAGTCCCACCCAGTGGCCTTTACAAACGCATTCCAGCTTGTGGCGCCTCCACGTGCGCCTCCGGGACAGGACGGGCAGGTCAGGCACCTAGGGAGCCAGCTGTGTTTTCTGGGTTCCTGCTAGGCAGGCACAAGCTCGGGAGGAGACATTTTATTTGTATTCCATCTCTGAAATGAAACCTGCGGGCTTTCTCTTCTCGGGGACCTCATATCATTTTGCTTGAAAATGCATCTGGTCTGAATTTCAGGCTCAGCACGGGAAGCAGAGGCCCAAGTCAGAAAACATTCAGGTGCCCAGGCAGCTGCCTGTTGCCCATAGAAGGACTGTTCACACAGCTATTAACAGCAGCACAGCATTCCTGGGCCCAGGAGCCCGGCCAATAGCGAGCTCGCACAGACTTTGGGACGAAGTCGTAGTAGCCAGGAAGTGGGATGTTTGTAGAGAAAAGTACAACAGTTTCTGCATCAGCTCCTCCACCTTGCATAAGCAGAGTGACAAATTGGTAGTTTCTATAGTTGAAAACAGTACAGTTGTTTTCATTTTTTTTTTTGCATTCCTAACATCAGGGGGTTATTGACACAAACATCATTTGTGTCAATCTGATAATACAGCCTCGAAGAATAATGATGTGAGCTGGGCATGGTGGCCCATGCCTGTAATTCCAGTATTTAGGAGGCTGAGACAGGAGGATTGCAGGTTTGAGGCCAGCCTTAGCAATTTAAGCAAGGCCCTCAGTAACTTAGTGAGGACCTGTTTCAAAATTAAAAAAAATAAACTGGGTGTGGTGGCACACACTTGTAATCCCAGTACTTGGGAGGCTGAGACAGAGGATCGCAGATTCAAAGCCAGTCTCAGCAATGTAATGAGGCTCTCAGAACCCTAGTGAGACCCTGTTTCCAAATAAAGAAATAAAATCAGGCTGGGGGCGTAGCTTGGAGGTAGAATGCCTCTGGGTTCAATCCCCAGTACCACAAATAAATAAATACATGTAAATAAATAAATAAATATAAAATAGGGCTAAAGGTATAACTCAGATGTAGAAGGCCCCTGGGCTTAATCCCTAGTACAAATAATAATAATAATAATACTGATGTAGACATCTACTGAAATGGACATTCATGCTATAGTGTTCAATGAAGAATCAGATTACTGGTAATATGACCTAATTTGTTTTCTATGTTCATGTACCCAGATAAAAATTGCAAAATTAAGCCGGGTGTGGTGGTGCACACTTGTAATCCCAGTACTTGGGAGGCGGAGACCGGAGGATCCGGGTTCACGGCCAGCCTCAGCTACTTAGTGAGGCCCTCCTCAACTTCGTGAGACCCGGTTTCAAAATAAAGTATAAAAAATAGGGCCGGGGGTGTAGCTCGGAGGTAAAACACCCCTGGGTTCAATCCCCGGTATCGCAAAAAAAAAAAATTGCAAAGTTAACTTTTTTGCAAGGTAGTTAGGTTTTTTTCTGTTTTGCTTGACTGTATGTTGTCTTTCTGCACTAAACATCCATGTAATAAAGAATACAAATTCAAGCTGGGCATGGTGGCCCATACCTATAAACCCAGTACTTGGGAGGCTGAGACAGGGTTGCAGGTTTGAGGACAGCCACTAAAAATAGTGAGACTTTCATCAACCTAGTGAAACCCTGTTTCAAAATAAAAATAAAATAGAGCTGAGGGTGTAGCTCAGGGGTAGAATGCCCCTGGGTTCTGTCATGGGGAGACACGCTAATTCTGAGGGGTCCTTGGCTTCCATGATGAATAAGAATTTCAACACGTGCCATCAGAAAAAGGCAAAGGTGCCGGGCGTGGTGGCACACGCTTGTAATCCCAGTACTTTGGGAGGCGGAGACCGGAGGATCCGGGTTCGCGGCCAGCCTCAGCTCTCTCTCTCTACCTAGTGAGGCCCTCCGCAACTTTGTGAGACCCGGTTTCAAAATAAAGTATAAAAAAATAGGGCCGTGGGTGTAGCGCGGAGGTACAACTCCCCCGGGTTCAATCCCTGGTACCGCAAAAAAAAAAAAAGAAAGAAAAAGGCAAAGGTTTAATTAGTTTAAGAAAGGTGGGGATACAAGTTGGGGGCCATCTCAAAAGGGGGAGAGCGAGTCTCTCTGTGCACATCCATGCCTCCAAGCAAGCAAGAGGGTCTGTAAGCTTTCTCAGTTCTTTTATAGGAGGGGGTATGTAGGGTCACACAGTGGAGGGTAGGACTTCCTCTTAGTCCTCAGTTTCCCTGGCAACAGATAGGTAGTGGGATCTGAACTTTGTCCTCCTCACCCACCCTATTTACGTTAAGAATCTCAGGAGTGGAGAGGAGCCATTGTGATTAAGGGTGTGGACTCATTAATGCTTCTGCCGGACTGAACACACCCTATAGGGTGGAGTTAGATTATGAACTTTCAAAATTTTAAATCTATATTTTTCTTCCCAAAGTCTCCTTTCTGCCTAATATTTCTTGTATCCTACCTTATCAGGTTTGATCCCCAGCACTTACAAAACAAAAAAAAAGTCAGGACCGTTTGGCACACCTGTAATCCCAGGGTTTAGAAGGCTGACAGGATTGCAGGATTAGTGACACCCTCAGCAATTTAGCAAGACCCTGCTTCAAAATAAAAAAGAGCCGGGCATGGTGGCACACGCTTGTAATCCCAGTACTTGGGAGGCTGAGACTGGAGGATCCGGGTTCACGGCCAGCCTCAGCTACATAGTGAGGCCCTCCTCAACTTCGTGAGACCCGGTTTCAAAATAAAGTATAAAAAATAGGGCTGGGGGTGTAGCTCGGAGGTAAAACGCCCCTGGGTTCAATCCCCGGTACCGCAAAAAAAAAAAAAGAGTAAAATAAGGGAGGGGGGGCTGGGAGAAGCCAGGCACGGTGGCCCATGCCTATAATCCCAATACTTGGGAGGCTGAGACCGGAGGATCATAGGTTCAAGGACAGCCTCAACAAGCAGTGAGACTCTCATCAACCTATCAAGACCCTGTTTCAAAATGAACATTGAAAAAATAGGGCTGGGGTTGTAGCACAGAGGTAGAATGCCCCTGGGTTCATTCCCCAGTACCACACATACACACAAAAAATCAGTTCTTGAGGAAGAAAAAAAGAAGCCTATTATTGATATCCTGGACCTAAGAGGCAAGCATTTGGAACCATGTGTGTGTGTATGGCTAAATCAGTAAAGGTATGTGGTATATGTGGTGAGGCCGGGCATGGTGGTGCATGCTTGTAATCCCAGTACTTGGGGAGGTTGAGACAGGAGGATCGCAGGTTCAAAGCCAGCCTCAGGAACTTCTCCAGGCTCTCAGCAACCTAGTGAACCCCTGTTTCCAAATAAAAAAAATAAAATCGGGCCGGGCATGGTGGCGCACGCTTGTAATCCCAGTACTTTGGGAGGCGGAAGACTGGAGGATCCGGGTTCGCGGCCAGCATCAGCTCGCTTGCTCGCTCTCTCTCTCTGTCTCTCTCTCTCTTTCTACTTAGTGAGGCCCTCTGCAACTTCGTGAGACCCGGTTTCAAAATAAAGTATAAAAAATAGGGCCTGGGGCTTAGCGCGGAGGTAGAACGCCCCTGCGTTCAATCCCTGGAACCCAAAATAAATAAATAAATAAATAAAATCGGGCTGGGGGTGTAGCTTGGAGGTAGAATGGCTCTGGGCTCAATCCCCAGTACCAAAAAAAAAAAAAAGGTATATGGTGAGAATAGAAAGTACTGGAGAAAGCAAAATTATACATTAGCATTGCTTATATATCTAATCAAGCCAGGCATGGTGGCGCACGCTTGTAATCCCAGTACTTGGGAGGCTGAGACCTGAGGATCCGGGTTCACGGCCAGTCTCAGCTACTTAGTGAGGCCCTCTGCAACTTCGTGAGACCCGGTTTCAACATAAAGTATAAAAAATAGGGCCGGGGGTGTAGCTCGGAGGTAGAACGCCCCTGGGTTCAATCCCCGGTACCGCAAAAAAATCTAATCAAGTTTTTATCATTTCAATATTTAATTAATTTATTTTTAATTGGGGCATTATAATCATACAACTTGATGGATGTCAGGGTGGTAGAAGTATACATGCACACAATGGTCATTTAGCTCTCCCCCAATTCCCACCCCCATTCCCTCCTGATATTGGGTATTTTTAAAAAATTTATTTTTCGCTGGGCGTGGTGGCGCACGCTTGTAATCCCAGTACTTGGGAGGCGGAGACCAGAGGATCCCGGTCCGCGGCCAGCCTCAGCTACTCAGTGAGGCCCTCCACAACTTACTGAGACCTGGTTTCAAAATAAAGTATAAAAATTAGGTCTAGGGGTGTACCTGGGAGGTAAAATGCCCCTGGGTTCAATCCCCGGTACCACACACAAAAAAATTATTTTTCAAGCCGGGCGTGGTGGCACACACCTGTAATCCCAGTACTTGGGAGTCTAAGACCAGAAGATCTTGGTTTGCTGCCAGCCTCAGCTACTTAGTGAGGCCCTCCACAACTTAGTGAGACCCTGTTTCAAAATAAAGAATAAAAAAATAAGCTGGGCGTGGTTGCACACGCTTGTAATCCTAGTACTTGGGAGGCTGAGACAGGAAGATCTGGGTTCGCGGCCAGCCTCAGCTACTAGTGAGGCCCTCTGCAACTTCATGAGAACCTGTTTCAAAATAAAGTATAAAAAATAGGGCCGGGGGTGGAGCTCGGAGGTAGAAGGCCCCTGGGTTCAATCCCCAGTACTGCCAAAAAAAAAAAATAATAATTTATTTTTCCAGGCCAGGCATGGTGGTGCACACTTGTAATCCCAGTACTTGGGAGGCTGAGACAGGAGGATCACAGATTCACAGCCAGCCTCAGCAATTTAGTGAGGTCCTCTGCAACACAGTGAGATCCTGTTTCAAAATAAAAAATGAAATAGGGCTGGGGGTGTAGCTCAGATGTAGAATTCCCCTGGGTTCAACAACCAGTACCACAAAAAAGAAAAAAAATAGAACTGGGGTGTAGCTCAAAGGTATAATGCTCTTGGATTCAACTCTCAGTGACTAAAAAACAAAACAAAAAAAAAACCCCAATCAAATTGTCTTTTATTTTGCGGTACTGGGGATTGAACCCAGGGACATCCTACCTCCGAGCTACACCCCCAGCCCTATTTTTTACTCTTTATTTTTATTTTTTCTGGTACTGGGGATTGAATCCAGGGACATTCTGCCTCCAAGCTACAACCCCCATCCCTTTTTATTTTTTGTTTTGAAACAGGGTTTCACTAGGTTGCTGAGAGCTTCACTACTTGCTGAGGCTGTCCCTCCAACCTGTGATCCTCCTGTCTCAGCCTCCCAAGCACTGGGATTACAGGCATGTGCCACCAAGCCGGGCTTTACTCTTTATTTTTGAAACACGGTCTCACTAAGTTGCAGAGGGCCTCACTAAGTTGTTGAGGCTGGCTGTGAACCGGGTTGCTCCAGTCTCAGCCTCCCAAGTCCTGGGATTACAAGTATGCACCACCACCCTGGGCTTCAGCGCACTAATTTAGTAAGACCCTGTTTCAAAATAAAGAAATAAAATAGGAGCTGGGCAGTGTGGTGGTGCAAACTTGTAATCCCAGTACTTGGGAGGTTGAGACAGAAGGATCCCAGGTTCGTGGCCAGCCTTAGCTGCTTAATGAGGCCCTCCGCAACTTAGACCCTGTTTCAAAATAAAGAATAAAAAATTGGGCTGGGGGTGTAGCTCGAAGTTAGAATGCCCCTGGGTTCAATCCCCAGTACTACAAAATAAAAATTAAAAAAATAAGCCAATCAATAAATAAATAGGGCCTGGGGCTCAGCTAAGCAGTAGAATGCCCCTGGGTTCAATCCCCAGCATCACACACTGAAATTTTCCGACAGCCCAATGTGCTGAAGATTATGTTGTTGTTTTCCCCAACTGTGAGGTAGATCACTCCCCGTTTTAAGAGTCATGCACAGAGCCGGGCCTGGTGGCACAAGCTTGTAATCCCAGTACTTGTGAGGCTGAGATAGGAGAATCACAGGTTCGCAGCCAGCCTCAGCTGCTTGGTGAGGCCCTCTGCAACTTAGTGAGACCCTGTTTCTAAATAAAGAATTTAAAAAAAAATCAGTCTGGGGGTGTAGCTCAGAGGTAGAATGCCTCTGGGTCCAATTCCCAGTAACGAAAAAAATTATTAAAAAAAAAAGTCATTCACAGGAATCAAGCCAGGTGTGGGGGCCACCTGCACCCTTGTAATCCCAGTACTTGAGAGGCTGAGACAGGAGGATTGCAGGTTGGAGGATAGCCTCAGCAAGTAGTGAGACTATCATCAACCCAGCGAGACCCTGTTTCTTTTTTTTGGTGGGGGAGGTACTGGGATTGAACCCAGGGGCATTCTACCTCTGATCTACACCCCAGCCCTATTTTTTTTATTCTTTATTTTGAAACAGGGTCTCACTAAATTGCGGAGGGCCTCACTAAGTAGCTGAGGCTGGCTGCAAACCCAGATGGATCCTCTGGTCTCAGCCTCCCAAGTACTGGGATTACAAGCATGTGCCACCACGCCCAGCTGAGACCCTGTTTAAAAAAAAAAAAAGAAGTCATTCACAGGAATCATCAAATCCCAACAGAAGTGCGGTGGGGGCGGCTTCTGCTTGAGGACCTCTTAGGGCCTGGACCATGGCTGACAAATTGGCAGGCCTGTCTCAAGGAGAATGAGTCTTTTAGGACTCTGGGGAAGGCAGTCAGTCTTTTTTCTCTGCCCCACCCTGTCTTTGAGAACATTTAGGAACACATAATTTAGCATTTGTAGAGTCAGAAGCAATTGTGCTTTTTTTCCTATTACATACCCTGGATTTCCCCCCCCCCCCCCCGATTCTGAGCCTCCTAAGGTGTGCTCTATTTTGTTTTGTTTTTTGGTACTGGGGAACAAACCCAGGGGCATTCTACCCCCAAGAAACACCCCCAGCCCTATTTTATTTTTATTTGGAAATAGAGTCTAAGTTGCAGAGGGCCTCACTAAATTACTGAGGCTGCCAGCAAATCTGAGATCATCCTGTCTCAGCCTCCCAAGAAATAGGATTACAAACATGTGCCACCATATCCAGCTTATTTTATTTATTTATTTTTGCAGTAGTGGGGATAGAACCCGGGGGCATTCTACCTCTGAGCTACACCCTCCCCTATTTTTATTCTTTATTTTGAAACAGGGTCTCACTAAGTTGCGGAAGGCCTCACTAAGTAGCTGAGGCTGGCTGCAAACCTGTGATCCTCCAGTCTCAGCCTCCCAAGTACTGGGATTGCAAGCTTGTGCCGCCACTCCCAGCTCTTATTTTTTATATGGAAACAAGCTCTTGCTAAGTTGCTGAGGCTAGCTTCAAACCTGCAATCCTCCTGTCTCAGCTTCCCAAGTACTAGGATTACAGGCATTCACCACCATTCCTGGCCCAATTTTATTTATTATTTTTTTGCGGTACTGGGGATGGAACCCAGGGGCATTCTACCTCCGAGCTACACTCCCAGCCCTATTTTTTTTTAATTCTTTATATTTATTTATTTATTTATTTATTTATTTATTTATTTATTTGCAGTACTGGGGATGGAACCCAGGGGCATTCTACCTCCAAGCTACACCCCCAGCCCTATTTTTTATTCTTTATTTATTTATTTTTGTTTTTGTTTTGTTTTGTTTTTGCGGTACCAGGGATTGAACCCAGGGGCGTTCTACCTCCGGGGTACACCCCCGGCCCTATTTTTTATACTTTATTTTGAAACCGGGTCTCACGAAGTTGCAGAGGGCCTCACTAAGTAACTGAGGCTGGTCACGAACCCGGATCCTCTGGTCTCCGCCTCCCAAGTACTGAGATTACAAGCGTGCACCACCAAGCCGGGCTCCAATTTTATTTTGAAATAGAGTCTCGAAGCCGGGTGTGGTGGCACATGCTTATAATCCCAGTACTTGGGAGGCTGAAATCAGAGGATCACTGGTTCGCAGCAAGCCTCAGCTACTTAGTGAGGCCCTCCGCAACTTAGTGAGACCCTGTTTCAAAATAAAGAATAAAAATAGGCCGTGAGTGGTGGCGGCACACACTTGTAATCCCAGTACTTGGGAGGCTGAGATAGGAGGATAATAAGTTCGCGGCCAGCCTCAGCTACTTAGTGAAGCCCTCCAAAATTTAGTGAGACCCTGTTTTAAAATAAAGAATAAAAAAGAGGTCTGGGTGTAGCTCAGAGGTAGAATGCCCCTGGGTTCAATCTCCAGTACTGAAAAAATAAAAAATAAAAATAGGACTGGGGGTGTAGCTTAGAGGTAGAATGTTCCTGGGCTCAATCCCTAGTACTGCAATAAATAAATAAATAAATAATAAATAAATAAAGGCTCACTAAATTACTGAGGCTGGCCTCGAACCTGCAATCCTTCTGTCTCAGCCTCCCAAGTACAAGGATTACATCCCAAGTACAAGGATTACAGGTATGTACCAATGCACCAGGCTAGAAATCATTGATTTAAAATTATTCACAAAGCCGGGCGTGGTGGCGCACGCTTGTAATCCCAGTACTTTGGGAGGCGGAGACCGGAGGATCCGGGTTCGCAGCCAGCCTCAGCTCTCTCTCTCTCTCTCTCTCTCTCTCTCTCCCTCTGTCTCTCTCTACCTAGTGAGGCCCTCCGCAACTTCGTGAGACCCGGTTTCAAAATAAAGTATAAAAAATAGGGCCGGGGGCGTAGTGCGGAGGTAGAACGCCCCTGCGTTCAATCCCCAGTACTGCATAAAAAAAAAAAATTATTCACAAAGGCCAGGTGTGGTGGTGCATACCTGTAATCTCAGTACTTGGGAGGCTAAAACAGGAGGATCGTAGGTGTACAGCCAGCCTCAGCAATTTAGTGATACCAGGTTTCAAAATAATATAGGAGCCAAGTGGTGCATGCCTATAATCCTAGTACTTGGAAAGCTGAGACCAGAGGATCCCAGGTTCGAGGACAGCCTCAGCAACCTAGTGAGACGCTGCTTCAAAAGAAAAAATAAAATAGGGCTGAGGGTGTAGCTTGGAGATAGAATACCTCTTGGTTCAATCCCCAGTAGCAATAAATAAATAAGTAAATAAATGGCTGGGGCGAGTATACCTCAGAGGTAGACTGTCCTTGAGTTCAATCTCCAGTACTATACACACACACACACACATACACACTATTCACACATTGCTGGGCATGGTGGTGGTGCATACCTGTAATGCCTGTACTTAGGAGGCTGAGATAGGAGAACTGCAAGTTTGAGGACAGCGTTGTCAATTTAGTGAGACCCTCAACAACTTAGTGAAACCCTGCTTCAAAATAAAAAATAAAAAGCCCTGGGGTTGTAGCTCAGAGGTAGAATGCCTCTGGGTTTAATCTCCAGTACCCCCCCAAAAAAGTTATTC
Source organism: Glis glis (assembly GCA_004027185.1). Lineage (NCBI taxonomy): Eukaryota > Metazoa > Chordata > Mammalia > Rodentia > Gliridae > Glis > Glis glis. The sequence continues at coordinate 15,210 of PVJS01047266.1, forward strand.
ATACACACGTACTCAACCAGTAGTCAAGGTATTAAAACCTGAAAACAGTATGATCTTGAGGTATTTTCACTTTTTGTCCTTATCCCCTGAAAATGGAACTGGGCAAGGAGGGCAGGAAGAATTCATAAGAATATATACTATTGTCATCTGGGCACCATGGTGCATGCCTGTTATCTCTAATCCCAGTACTTGGGAGGCTGAGACTGGAGGATCCAGGTTTGCAGCCAGCCTCAGCTACTTTTTTTTTTTTTTTGCGGTACCGGGGATTGAACCCAGGGGCATTCTACCTCCGCGCTACACCCC
>PVJS01047267.1:0-15509 GCA_004027185.1 Glis glis
CGTGCTACACCCCCGGCCCTATTTTTTATACTTTATTTTGAAACCGGGTCTCACAAAGTTGTGGAGGGCCTCATTAAGTAGAGAAAGAGAGAGAGAGAGAGAGAGAGAGAGAGAGAGAGAGAGAGCTGAGGCTGGCCACGAACCCGGATCCTCCGGTCTCCGCCTCCCAAAGTACTGGGGTTACAAGGGTGCGCCACCACGCCTGGCTCAGAAACTCTCTTACAACCGCACTTCCGTCTAAAACTTCCTTCTCTTTCTCCTTCGCAGGATCAGATCTGCAGTGGGGTCTGAGGGCTCTCCCAGGCCCCTCCCACTCCTGACCCACTCTCCCCCGTAGGCATTTTCCCCAATTACTATCACACATGTCTAATCCCATACTGGTTGCATCTCAGGGGATGAAAACTAGCATATCACGCTTGAAAGTTTGCATTTATACAAATCCCAGTGACTTTTTTTTTTGTAGAAATAGAAAAATCCATCCTAAAATGCATATGGCATCTCAAGGGACCTCAAATAGCAAAACAGTCTCGAAAAGGACGAACAAAATTGGAGTACTCACACTTTCTGATTCTAAAATGTAGTACAAAGTTAAAATAATCAAAACAGTATGCTACTGGCATAAAGAAAGACACATAGATCAATGAAATAGACTAGAAAGCCCAGAAACAAATGCTTACATATATGGTCAAGTGATTTTTAAAATTTTCTTAAATTTATTTATTTATTTTGTGGCACTGGGGATTGAACCCATGGCCTTGCATATGCTAGGCAAGCACTCTACCACTGAGCTACACTCTCAGCACCCTTCTCCCCAATTTCATATTTTTAATTGTCACATGGGCCTCAAACATTTATCATTTCTTTGTGTTGGGAACATTCAAAATAGTCTTTGCTAGCTATTTTTAAATTTAGAATTAATTGTTGTCAAATATAAGTTATCCCATTATGCTATAGGATTAGAATTGATTCTATCTACCTGCACCCCTGTGGCCAAATGATTTTTGATGAGGGTGCTAATACTGTTCATTGGGGAAAGGACAGTCTTTTCAACAAATGATGCTGAGAAAACTGAATGTCCACGCAAAAGAATGAAGTTGAGCCTTTACATAACATCATATACAAACATTAACTCCAAATGGATGAAAGCTAAATGTAAGAGCTAAAATGATAAAACTCTGAAAAAATGTAGGGGGAATGCTTCACAACATTGGGTTTGACAGTGATTTCTTGGCTACTGCACCAAAAGTGTATAGAGCATCAACAACAACAATTAGATAAATTGGACCTCATGCAAATTGAAGACTTCTGTGCATCAAAGGATATTATCAACTGTACTGTTCAGCAATTCCACTTCTGGAAGTGTGTGTGTGTGTGTGTGTGTGTGTGTGTGTGTGTGTACTGAAATGATCTGTCAAAGAGAGAGCCAAACTCCCATGTTCCTTGCAGCATTATTCACAATAGGCAAGATATGGAAAGTCAGTGTTCATCCATGGATGAATGGATAAAGAAAATGTGGTGTGTGTATACAATGGAATGCTGTTCAGCCTTAAAAAACAAGAAAGTTCTATAATTGTGACAGTGTGGATCAACCTGGAGGATATTATGCTAAGTGAAATAAGCCAGGACAGGAAGAGAAATACTGCATGATTTCACTTACATGTGGGATCTCAAAAAGCAGAATCATGGTTACCAGAGACTGGGGCGGCGGTGCAGGAAGGGAAATGGGGAATTATTGGTCAAAGGTACAGTTTCAGATAGAAAAGAGGAGTAAGTTTTGGGATCTATTGCACAAGAGGATGACTATTATCAACAATATTGTATATTTCAAAGTAACTAAAGCCGGGCGTGGTGGCGCGTGCTTGTAATCCCAGTACTTTGGGAGGCGGAGACTGGAGGATCCAGGTTCGCGGCCAGCCTCAGCACACTCACTCTCTCTCTCTCTCTCTCTCCCTCTCTCTCTCTCTCCCTGTCTCTCTCTCTCTCTCTCTTTCTACCTAGTGAGGGCCACCCAACTTCGTGAGACCCAGTTTCAAAATAAAGTATAAAAAATAGGGCCGGGGGGATGTAGCGCTGAGGTAGAACGACCCTGGGTTCAATCCCCAGTACCGCAAAAACAAAACAAACAAACAAACAAACAAAAAAACCCAAAGTAACTAGGAGAGTAAATTTCATATGTCGGAAAATGATAGACAAGAGAGATGATGGATATGTTAATTAGTTTGATTTAATCATTCCACATTGTATATAGATATCAAAACATCACATGACACCTCACATTTTGTTTTGTTTTTAGACTTTTTTTCAGGGCTGAGGATCAAATCCAGGGCCTTATGTGTGCTAGGCACGAGCTCTGCCACTGAGCTAAATCCCCAACCCCCCAACATCACATTATACCCAAAAGTGTATATAATTATGTCAATTAAAGCTATTAATCATAATAAAAGAAATTATCAAGAAAGTGAACAGAGCTGGGCGTGGCAGCGCACACTTGTAATCCCAGTACTTGGGAGGCGGAGACCGGAGGATCCGGGTTCGCGGCCAGCCTCAGCTACTTAGTGAGGCCCTCTGCAACTTCGTGAGACCCGGTTTCAAAATAAAGGGTAAAAAATAGGGCCAGGGGTGTAACTCGGAGGTAGAACATCCCTGGGTTCAATCCCCGGTACCGCAAAAAAAAAAAAAAAAAAAAGTGAAAAGACCATTTCCAGAATGGGAGAAAATTTTTGCAAATAATATATCTGATGAGGGGTTAATATCCAGAACATCATATACCATATATATACATTTTATATAGTAGTAGATATATATTATATACATACTATATATATATATATATATATACAATATATATATATAGTAGATATCTATCTATCTACTACAATTCAACAACAACAAACCCAAACCACCCAATTAAAAAATAGGCATAGGACTTAAATTTCTCCAAAGAAAATACACAAATGGCCATAAGTACATGAAAAGATGCTCAACAACACTAGTCATCAGGGAATGCAAGTGTAAACCACATGAGAGGCAGCCTGTCGCCCATTAGGATAGCTCTCATTATAAAACAAACAGAAAGTAACTGTTTTTGAGGATGTAGAGAAAGCGGAACTCTCGTGCATTGCTAAATGGGAATGTGAAATGGGGCAGCCACTGCGAAACATAGTATAAGCGGATCCTCAAAGATTAAACAAAGATGTGCCATTTGGTCCGATAGTTCTACACCTGGGCACCATCCCAAAGAATTAGAACAGCCGGGCGTGGTGGCGCACGCTTGTAATCCCAGTACTTTGGGAGGTGGAGACTGGAGGATCCGGGTTCGCGGCCAGCCTCAGCTCGCTCTTTCTCTCTCTCTCTCTCTCTCTCTCTCTCCATCTGTCTCTCTGTCTTTACCTAGTGAGGCCCTCTGCAACTTCATGAGACCCGGTTTCAAAAATAAAGTATAAAAAATAGGGCCGGGGGTGTAGCGCGGAGGTAGAACTTCCCTGGGTTCAATCCCCGGTACCACAAAAAAAAAAAAAAAAAGAATTAGAACAGATATTTGTATACCTATATTCATAGCAGCATTATTCACAGTAACCAAAAGGTGGAAACAATCCAAAAGTCCATTCATAGATGAAGGAATAAGCAAAATGAGGTATATTCATACAGTATAAATATTACTGTATTTTTTTTTTTGCGGTATGGGGGATTGAACCCAGGGGCGTTCTACCTCCGCGCTACACCCCTGGCCCTATTTTTTATACTTTATTTTGAAACCGGGTCTCACGAAGTTGTGGAGGGCCTCACTAAGTAGAGAGAGAGAGAGAGAGAGAGAGAGAGAGAGCTGAGGCTGGCCACGAACCCGGATCCTCCGGTCTCTGCCTCCCAAAGTACTGGGATTACAAGCGTGCGCCACCACTCCCGGCCTAATATTACTGTATTTATTTATTTATTTTGGTACTGGGGATCAAACCCAAGTGCATTCTACCTCTGAGCTACACCCCAAGTCCTATTTTATTTTATTTTGTTTTTTTTGAAACAGTTTTGCACCTCCCAAATACTGGCATTACAGGCATAGGCCACCATGCCCAGATATTATTACCATCTTAAAAAATAAAATCTGGGCATGGTGGCGCAGGCTTGTAATCCCAGTATTTGGGAGGCTGAGACAGGAGGATCACTAGTTCAACCAGCAACTTAGTGAGGCCTTCCACAACTTAGTGAGAACCTGTTTCAAAATAAAGAACAAAATAAGGACTGGTAGTGTAGTTCAGAGGTAGAATGTCCCTGGCTTTAATCCCCAGTATCGCCCCCCCCAAATTTTTTTAGTATGGTAAGTTGAAAAAGTTCTGGAAATTGATAGTGATGGTTATACAACAATATGAATGTATTTCATGCCACTGAACTGTACATTTCTTTTTTTGTGTGTGTGGCATTGGGGATTGAACTTGGGGGCATTCTACCTCTGAGCTACACCCCCAGCCCTATTTTATTTTTATTTGGAAACAGGGTTTCACTAGGTTGATGAGAATCTCACTACTTGCTGAGACTGACCTTGAACCTGAGATCCTCCTGTCTCGGCCTCCCAATTACTGGGATTACAAGCGTGTGCCACTACGCCGGCCTTGAACTGTACCTTTCAAAATGGCTAAAATGGTAAATTTCTTATATTATGTATATTTTACCACACACCAAAGAAATATTAACAGAAAAACAAACAAAAGAGAACCTTGTGCTGATCATTGTGGTGCACACCTATAATCCCAGGAACAGGGGAGCCGGAGACAAGAGGATCACAAGTTGGAGGCCAGCCTGGGTAACATAGTGAGATTGTCTCAAAATAAAAATGGCGGGGAACGTAGCTCAGTGCTGGAGCACTTGCCTAGCATGTGGGAGGCTATGGGTTCATCTCCAAGAATCTCACCCACTCCCCTCCAAAAAAAGAATCTTGTACCAGGTCACACAGAGAATGACAGATTCAGGATGAGAACGTCAGTATGGCTGGCCTTCCACATCCATGAATTTCACACCTGTGGATTCAACCAACTGCCGATGGCAAATATTCAGAAAAAAAATTGTCCACACTGAAAATGTACAGATGTTTTTTCCTGTCATTATTCCTTAAATAATATAGTTTAACAATTATTTACATAGCATTTGTATTATATTAGGTATTCAAAATTATCTAGAGATGATTTAAAGTATAAGGGAGGAGCTGGGCATGGTGGCACACACCTATAATCCCAACTACTTGGGAGGCTGAGGCAGGAGGATGGCAAGTTCAAGGCCAGCCTAGACAACTTAGTGAGAATCTGATTCAAAATAAAAATAAAAATTAAAAGGGATGAAGATATAGCTCAGTAGTAGAGCACTTGCCTAGCAAGCATGAGGCCCTGGGTTGAATTCCCAGTACCACAAAAATAAAATAAAATAAGCCAGGTGTGGTGGTGCATGCCTGTGGTCCCAGTACTTTGGAGGCTGAGGCAGGAGGATTGCAGGTTTGCAGCCAGCCTCGGCAACTTAATGAGTTCCTCCACAACTTAGTGAGACCCTGTATCAAAATAAAAAATAAAATAGAGCTGGGGGTGTAGCACAGAGGTAGAATGCCCCTGGGTTCAATTCTTAGTACCACACAAATAAAATAAAGTATATGGGAGGATGTTTACAACTATATGTAAATACTATGGCATTTCATATAAGGCACCAGAGCATCCACAGACTTTGGTACCTGCTGGGGTCCAGGAACCAATTCCCCATGAATACTGAGAGTTGACTGTATGTTTGATTATGAGCCTAAACTTTTAACTATTTTGCAATTCTGTTTACTGTATTGGTGTTTTAATTGATATTCTCCCTGTGGCTTTTCTCCATTTTGTACACCATTGGTAGAGAAATCCCCCCAGTAAGATGAAGGAGGGGCTGAGGGTCACTCACCGGTCACAGTCAGCCTGAGGACATCACTCTTGCTGGAACTGACGGGGTTGGAGACCTCACACTGATACTCCCCGCCATCGACCCTGCTGACGGGATCTATGCTGAGGGTGCTGTTGTCCTGGGACAGTGTCATCCTGTCCTTGAGCTGCAGACTCTGGTCGTTGAAGATCCACCCGATGGAGATTCCAGTGTCATTTGAGAGGCAGGTCAGAACCACGGAATCGTGTTCAGCGACTGTGTTGTTGCTGGCTTGGATGGAGGGCTGCGTCACCAGCTCTGTGGACAAATAGGAGGGGAGTCACTGGGAGTAGTCCTTCCTCAGAGATCTCAGTTGGCTCCAGGGGCCCACGGTGAGCTGCGTAAGGTGGCTCAGAGGATGGCCCTGACCACCTGTAGGGTTTGGGGATCTTTGTTCAGGTGGCAATGTATAAGGAGAGGGCTACTTCTCTCTCTCTCTCTCTCTCTCTCTCTCTCTCTCTCTTTGGTACTGGGGATTGAACCCTGGGGCATTCTACCTTCGAAGTACACCCCCAGCCCTGTTTTATATTTTTTATTTTGAAACAGGGTCTTGCTAAATTGCTGAGGCTGACCTTGAACCTGTGATCCTTCTGTCTCAGCCTTCCAAGCAGTGGTTTTACAGGCACAAGCCACAATGCATGGCTCCACTGGACATTTCTCTAGGATCCACACCAGGAACCTTTCCTCAACCCGTGTTGTCTAGCATCCTCATCATAAGGTAGAATATTATTCCCACCGATTGAACATTTTGCAGCCGTTTGCCAGGGCTTTCTGTGCTTATAGAAGCTCAGGCCCCTCTGTAATAGAGTAGCTTTACATTCAGAGGGAAGGTATTTCCCTTTCATTAAATAATTTGTCAGGGAATTAAGATGGCACAGCCAGTCTTCATGACCTTAGTATCTGGAGAAATTCCAACCTAAAGAATTCCACAGTTTGAAGAGAACTTTTATTTCCTGGACTGTGGATTAAACATCACAGCAAAGAAATCTGTAGAGATGAATGGCCGCAGTGTTAACAAAGGGCTGGCACTCTTCTCCCCTCTGCAAACATGTGCTGTGGCACCGCCCTCCGCTCCCTCGCAGGGACTCCCGGGGGCAGCTCCCTGTCTCTCCATGGGACTCCCGGGTGCAGCTCCCTGTCTCTCCAGGTGTGCGGCCCACCTGCTCCTGTCCACAGCCCTTCACAGCTGGCCAGGACACAGCTCAGAGACCTCTGACCCAAAGCCTGATCTTTTCCCATTTCCCTGCTCCTGACTTGGGGGGCTCTGACATCAACTGGCCACATAATTAAGCCAAATTCAGGACAGGCCTCCCAGGCCCCTTCCCCACCCCCTGCCCCAGCCCAGATGGAGTCAGAGCAGAGCCAGTCACCAGGGGAGCTGGGAGCAGAGTTCTAAGCTGCTTGTCCCCATCCAAGGGGCTTTCTGCCTCTCAGTTGGGGAAGAAGAGTGCGAGCATATTTCAAAGCCCTGCGGGTTCCTTGGAGCATGTGGAGGAGGCAAAAAGAAAGCAGAGAGTGACGAAAAGGGACACATTTGTGCCAGAAAGACCTCAAGGACCCTTGCCCCATTCCTCTGGTAAGCCCCTCCCACTAGCAGGGGCTTTCTTGGACTGGGAGAAGCCCTTCCCACATTCCAGGCTGGACCAATAGATCAGCTTTGAGGAATCCTAGATCAGTTGTGAGAAATCCAAGAGGAGGAGAGACTGCCAGGGATGGAGGGGGACTCAGGGGAGGACTGGGGTCCGCTTGTGTCTGTGGACACAGTCTGGGGATTAACTTCTCCCACGCCATTTCCAGACAACCAAGGACTCCACCCAGAGCTTGGCGCCATGCTCCAGGGTCACTTACCAGAGACTGTAATATTCTTGACTGCGGTCCTACTGAGGCCAGTGACAGAGCTATGCACGCGGCAGGTATAGGATCCGCTGTGATTTGCAGTGAGGTTGGGGATAAAGAGCTCTTGTGTGGCCTCCTGGGGCCTCCCATTGATCAGCCAAGAATACTGTGCGGGCGGGTTAGAGGCTGCGAGGCAGAAGAGGCTGAGGTTTGTTCCTGCACGGAAATGCGAGTCTGAGGGGGATATGATGGGAACATCCGGGCCATCTGGAGTAAAGAGAATGAGGCCACATGTGGTGTCATGGTGGGGAAGGGGAAGCTCTTAGACTATAGAAGGCCACAGAATCCCTCAGAACGTGTTATAGCCTTGTTTTAAAAAGTCCCCACCAAACCCCCTGTGTTCACTGAGGCTGAGGCTGAGATGTCCTCTGTTTCTTCATCACCGGTGGTGACCCCGACCCTCTCCAGACAGGAGCAGCCCTCCCCTCCTATCCGTGGCTCAAGGCTGGGCCTGCCTGGATGTGTCCCAAGAAGGACAGAGTGGCCTGGCCTCTGACCCTGTGTATGTGGGGTGACAGCCGGGCCATGGAGGAGGAGAAGTTACTCACAGGAAACATTCAGGGAGACCGGGTCACTGCGGCTGGCACTCACTGGGTTCTGGGTTCCACACTCATAGGGTCCTGTGTCCCTCCTGGTGACACTGAGTACAGTGAGAGTCCTGTTGCTGTGGGACAGCTGCAGCCTGTCACCGTCTAGGATGCTCTGACCATTTATCCACCACAGGTAGGTTGTGTTCTGAGTCTCAGGTTCACACGTTAATGCTACAGAGTCCGCCCCCTCCACGGGGTGGGAGTTGTTGCTCGTGATGAAGGGTTTGGATAACTCCGCTGTGCAGATAACAGAGAGAAGATTGTGCTGTGTGGCACCTTTGGTCCCTACAAAGGCATCTTTCACCCGAGGTGGCCTCTCGCCTCCCAGCCAACCTGAGTTCTTAAGGAAGCAGGCGGGAGCGCGTATCACAGGCAGGTGTGTGAGGATCTGAGCTTCAGAGAACACAGGGTGCCTGCACTGTGTCTGGGAGAAGCACAGACTTCCTCACGTGTGAACTCAGCTGCAGCGTTTGGTCGTGGACAGACCCAGCACCGGAAGTCAGAGCCCCGGGCACCTCTCCTGGTCCTCCCGGACAGCTGCCTGCCTGGCCTCGGGACAGGGGTACTGAGTCCCTCCCGCTGCACAGAGCTCCCTGCTCAGCCAGGTGTGTTTCCTCTGAGCCTTTGCTTTTCAGGGCGTCCTAGAGATGGGTTGTGGTGGGACTGTCACTGTGCTTAGACCCCGAGACCTCCCCACAGCCTGGCCTGGGACCGGGTGTGTGAGCAGAAACCACGCACCTGAGACCAGGAGCGAGCCCTGCATTGGGCTCAGTGGTCAGGCCGGGCCCAGGTGGGGCAGTTCTGCTCAGGTGTCTGAGGGTGACTGATGTCAGCCCGTGACCCCAAAAGACAAAGCATGAGTCCAAGGAAAGATCTAGAAAAGAGTGATGGGGACAGACAGGCTGTGGAGCAGAACCATGTTCTTGTCCTTGGTCTTTAATGTCCCTGTCCCACTGCAGAGGGCGGTGAGGACCACGTGGATCTTTCCTGAAGGACAGGTGGATGTTTTCAAATGCAGAGGTGACTGATGAGCTCACTGAAACTCTGGCCTTGTTATGCCACGTGTGTTTGACAGATCTGGGATAGGAATTTGAGATGTTACATTTCTTCCTTATGGGAAAATTGTTATTAATACCCAGGATCTGAGACCCATTCCAGAAAGGAACATGTCACTAGAGGGCACGGTAAGGTCTTAGTCCAGCTCTGACGTCTTTCAAGGTCACAGTATGGTCAACGGCAGATGCCAAAGTAAGTGTGAAGCCAGCGACTCCCTCAGTAGAGAGACATGCGTGTCCTGTGGGGACAGAACTGCTCAGAGGGGAAGTCTGGGCATCTCTAGTATAGAAAACGAGGAACGATACCAAACTCGGGAAAGTGTTGTCATGTCAGTAAAGTTAGAGGAAGTCCGTGTCCCAGCTGCAATAGAGTCAGGCCCGGTGGGAGGAGCCGGACCCAGGCCTGTGAAATGCTTCCTTTCTTCCTTTTCTTATCTTTTTTTTTAATCCCAGGAATTACAACCAGAGATTTATGAAATTCTTCCAAATTGGGCAGACCCTGACTGAAATGACAGTGCTGGAGTGTCACACCGTGCGAGGACCCGCCTTGTGCGATGGTCTCATCATGGGGACACAGGTGTGTGTGGAGTGGGTGGTTGGCCGTCACACAGCCCAGGCAGGCCAGCTCCCCACGTGGCCGATCCCAGGATCCACGGGAGGAACGCGAGCCCCACACTGGACCAGGATGGAGGCACGGGTTGTAGGGGTGGGAGGAGCCGGGTCTGGAGCCTGCAGCCCTGTCCTGCCTCCTCTGTTCCCTCGTGGCGTCAGTGTAGACAGAAGATGGAGGACATGCTTGGCCCTGTCTTGGGGCCTGTCCCACATGTGGGCGTCATGGAAGGAAAGGGCCCTGGACAGGGAGACAGTGGAGGCTCCTTCTCGGAGGGGACACTGGCTGCTTTGACTGATTTCTGTGCCTTTACTATGCCAGGAGGGTGGCCTGGCCCAGGCGACAGCGGAGGGAAGAGGACAGTCAACCATTAGTGTGGGGAAGGTGGGGGCGCAGCTCGCTGTGCAGGGCAGGGCCAGTCCTGCCTGGAATGTGGAGGAAGTCGAGGGACAAGGAAGCAGCAGAGTCAGAAATGCCCACAGCAGTGACAGTGCGGGTCACAGTAAGACCTGTGACACCAAGAGCCTGCGGCCACCTCTGAACTGAGCCATCGCAACCCTGAAGCCCTGAAGCCAGCAGCCCCGGGGCGTCATGTGACGTGGCTCCTGGGTGGCCTGAGGGGCGGTGGTCAGAGGTGGCACAAGGGTCTCAGCCTCCAGGAGGCACAGGGAGCATGTGGCAGGACCTCCGAGGACTCCACATGCAGGTTCCAGCCTCTGAGGAGGTTCTAGGTCATTCATTCATTCATTCATTCATTCATTCATTCACTCTTCCTTCTTTCCCTCATCACAAAAGTATGGGCTGGCTGCAAGGTCTAGGGGGGAGAGAGAAAGCAAAGTCCAGGGAGCGACACCCAGCACACCAGGAAACACATGATTTCAAGTGCAGCGAGGGAGGGTGTGGACCACCATCAGAGGGGGGAGGCCCGGATATTCTGCTGAGGCAGGTGACTTACTCCCAGAGGAAAAATTACTTCTCCACCTGATCTCACTCTCCCTCAGAGCTGCAGATGCTCTAATTGAACTCTCTGGATCAATAGTTGGTCTCTGGTCAACGGACCCCTAATTAGGCCTCCAGGCTGGAAAGGACAGGGCTGGGGCTAGAGACAGACATCTTGTGCCTCTGATCTGCCACCAGGGCCTTTGTGACCCTGACTTAGCAACTGTATTCCTTGTGCCTCAGTTTCCTTTAATAGGATGCATGGTAAATGGTGTCTGGTTTGCCATGTTGTCTGGGACTTCACCTTGAAATATTCAGGATAACCTGACCTCGGCTTGGAGGAGCTGCCCAAATGCACAGCAGCTACGACTTTCTGCCTCCAGGAGAGGATTCCCTGGGCTGCATCCCTGGTGACAAGGAGCTGCCAGCAGTGTCTTTCTTCCTTTCTTCCTCCCCTTAGGGACACTGATCTTCCTGTGAAGTCTCCTAAGTCTATCAGGGCAGTGGGCTAATGGCCTGGGGGCCTGTCCACCTGTGCTCTCCAAGCTGAGTCTCGGGGAAGCAGCCCAGATGCCCTTGCCTAGATGTGGCCGTCGGGGCTGGGCACTGGCTGGTGACCAGTTCTAGGGGCTATGAGATTCAGACACCCCATAAATCATTGCTCCCCATCAGCCCTAACCCAGAAGCTAAATTCCAACCCTGCCTCAAGTCCCTGGGGTCTCCTGGAGTCAGGAGCCTGGGACAGAGGTCTGGAGTTTCTCTGTGAGGAGCCCCAGGAGCCCCTCAGGGAGAGCCTGGCTGGGTCCTACAGGGTCTTTCTCAGGGCCACGTTCATGGGGAGGGACCTGGGGACTGGACTGAGACTGGTGGCCCTGGGCTGAGTCACCATCAACCGTCCTCCCCACTGCAGGGTGGACTAAGCAGAAGGATTCTGATCTGCTGACGTTGGTCTCCACTGTGCGTGTCCTGCACTGAATGCTCAAAACCCAATGTGGGGACAGAGTGCAGAGGGGGAGGCAGGCTCAGCGCAGGCCTGACGGTCCTGTGTGAAGTGGAATCAACCCACCCAGCAAGCAGAGGCCACGGAGAATCACTCACGGTATACGTGCAACTGTACAAATGCTTCTATGCTATGAAGATTCGCATCCACGGTTTGCAGGGTGTACGATCCCGTGTCCTCCTGGGTGACGTTCTGGAACAGCAGGGACCCGTTGTGGTATATGGTCTCTCGCTGGCTGTACGCAGGCCCTGGGGTAGTGGCTTGAGTGGCTGTAACATATGATCCAATGAGCTGGTTGTTCTCTGCCCTGTCCCCTTTGTACCAGCGAAACCCTGTAAGACCGTCTGGCAGATTGTGGACCCGTAGAAGAACATCTTTCCCTTCAGCAGCGTTGGGGGGCACCAATTCAACAGTGAGCTCGGCAGTGGTGGGCGGGCTCCAGAGGGTTAAAAGAGAGGCTGGGAGGGAGGAGAGAGATCCATCAATATGGGGACCTTTGTCTTCGGAGGAAAGATGGAACCCTAGGACTTAAGCAGGTGCCTTCATCCCTCAACCTTGGTGTGTGTGTGTGTGTGTGTGTGCATGTGTGTGTGTGTGTGTGTGTGTGTGTGTGTGTGTGTGTGTGTCTGCTGGATCAAGGGTAGCGGCATGACCTCTGTTCCTTCAGCACTCCAGAACTTGTCCTTCCCAGTGTTTGGAGCCCTCTCCCCCAGATGTTTGCACAGTCACCCCTCGCTGCCCTCAGGTCCCTGCTCACACTTAGGGCGTCCTGCCACCTCCTGTTCCCTCCAGGATTCTTGCCAACAATTTGGAGAGTCACTCTGAGGGTTGTTAACTTTAATTTCTAAAATACAGTGGACAGTGATCATTAACTTGGAAAAGAGAAACTACTAAGATTTTTCATCCCCTTTATCAGTTCCAGGTCACTGAGTGTTTCCTGTCACCCAGCTCTCTGTCCCTCTTTTGTGTCCTATCTCTACAAACTCCAAACAGAAGCCCTGTGTCCCCTGTGAGGGTCATGTCCTCCCGTGAGGGTCTCCCTCCCTAGAAAACCAAGCCAGTCTCTCTCCCATCCTCCTGCCCACTCCCAGGCAATGGTCCCCTCTCACCTGCCAGCAGGAGCCCCTGCCAGGGGACATGCGCTCTGCGGGGAGAGGCCGAGGGGGGCTCCATGGTGCCTGCCGCCTGCTCTGTCTCCCTCTGTGGAGAAGAGCTTCGGCTCCACACCGCTCCCAAGCAGGGCTGCTCAGGCCAGTCAGCTCTGCTGTCCTTCTGGTCTCTGAGCTGAGCCTCCTCCCAGGGCAGCAGCACTTCCCAGGGTCACGTGGGCTGGGGCGGGGTCTCTGTCCAGGAAGCCTCTCTGTCCCCTCCCCTCTCAGTCCTGCCTCCTGTCCCTTCTTCCCCTTTTCCTCTGTCACATTTTACCGCCCCAAGCACACTTTGAAAAGCAAGGCTGATGGGACCCCTGTCCCCGAGGGGATGACCAGCTCACCCCAGCGCTGACCTCTGCTGTGTCCTGGCCCGGGGCTGTCATCACCACACAAGGAGCCCCTGGGATTCCTAACCATGGGTGACTATTTTCTGTGTGACACAGGAGAAACCCATATGTGTGTGCAGGTTTCACCAGTGTATTCACAAGCTCTGAGGAGGGGGATTTACACCCAGCAGGAAGGTGACAGAGATGGCTCTGGGGACTATAAGGAGGCCAGCAGCTAAGGGATGACCAGTGAGGGGACTGTCCTCTACCTCTGGTGTCACCAGCTTGACCTCTGACCCGGGGACAGAGACCCAGGCCTGGGATTGCAGGAGTTGCAGGTCCGGGATATACAGGGCAGGTGACCTGGGTGTTCTGGGAAGAGTACTGTCATGTGGGGAAGTTGAGTCCCATGGGCTCCGTTGTCATCAGGGGAAGGTTTCAGGGACCCCTCTCCCCGTCTCCATGTGTTGGCGGAGCCGGGGCTCAGGCGTGTCCATGTCCTCCCTGGGTGGCCTCTGTCCTCTGCCTGGCTGGCTCTCCTGTGGTCACCCCATCTTTCCCCTGGGTGAGGCAGGAGGGAGGGGGCTGCACAGGGACCCCTGGTAGAGCCGGGTCCTCAGAGGCCCAGGAAGGAGTGGGCAGTGCAGGCGCATGGGAGGGAGGGACCCCGCAGGTCTGTTGGTCCAGGGTGGGAATCAGGCTCCATGTCCACCTCCTGCGCCAAAGCCAGCTCATGTCTCAGGGAATCAATTTGCTGGGTATTGACTGTGTGTGCCGATGTCGCCCCCTGGAGGTCATGAGGAGACCTGCGGCCAGTGTCAGGGGTGGCAGCAGGGGTGCTGACCAGGCTCCAAATGGTGGGAGCTGGCCCTGACCCTGGCACAGGTGGCTCTGACCTCCAGGCTGCAGGGCGGTCACCCAGGCATGTTCCCTGCGGGTCCCCAGGCTGCCTGGCTCCGTCCAGTGCAGGCCGAGTCTAGGGAGAGGACGGCAGTTGTCCTGGTCCAGAATCAGGGGAACCACGCTCCTCCTCAGGATGCGCCACCTGTCCCCGAGGACACAAAGGAAAGTCCGGGGACGTGTCTCTTGCAGCTTAAGGGAGAGGGTGCCAGCCTGGAGGCTGCGTCTGCAGTTAGCTGGTCAGTCCCTATGTCTTGGATCTTCTACCTCCAGGCTACACCCCCAGTCCTATTTTTTTTATTCTATATTTGAAACAGGGTCTCACTAAGTTGTGGAGGGTCTCACTAAGTAGCTGAGGCTGGCTGCGAACCTGGATCCTCCCGTCTCAGCCTCCCAAGTACTGGGATTACAAGTGTGCACTGCCACATCCTTCTTACAAGATGATTTTTATGGGTTTATCACTTTCATTTAAATCAATGATATATTTTGAGTTAATTTTTGAACTTAGCGAGAAGGTACCAAAATTTCATTTCTTTCAATTTGGTTATCCAACTGTCTGAGCAATATTATTTGAAAAGATTATTCTTTCCCCACTAAGTTATCTTACCCAGCTCTTCAAAGATCACCTGACCCAAATCGTGAGGGTTTATTTCTGCACTCTCAGGTCCATTCCCTTGGCCTAATGTGAATCTTTACGCGAATAACACACCATTCTGATTACTAAAGCATTGTGGTGAGTTTTAAAATAAGCAAGTATGAATCTGCAGTTTTGTTTTTCAAGGCTGTTTTGGTTATTTCACTTTATTTATTTTTGTGGTACTGAGGATTGAACTCAGGGGCATTCTACCTCCGAGCTACAGCCCCAGCTTGATTTTATTTTTTATTTTGAAACAGGGTCTCACTAAGTTGCAGAGGGCCTCACCAGGTTGCTGAGGCTGTCCATGAACCTGAGATCCTCTTGTCTCAGCCTCCCAAGTACTGGGATAACAAGCGTGCGCCACCACGCCCGGCATTGTTTCACTTTATAAAAAAAAATCTAAGCCGGGCATGGTGGCGCACACTTGTAATCCCAGTACTTGGGAGGCTGAGACAGGAGGATCCGGGTTCGCGG
>PVJS01047268.1:0-15513 GCA_004027185.1 Glis glis
CCCTATTTTTTATACTTTATTTTGAAACCGGGTCTCGCGAAGTTGCGGAGGGCCTCACTAAGTAGCTGAGGCTGGCCGCGAACCCGGATCCTCCTGTCTCAGCCTCCCAAGTACTGGGATTACAAGCGTGCGCCACCACACCCAGCTCCTGAGTGACTTCTAATGAGTGGGGTTTGCAGGACAGGGACAAGGATCCTCCTGGATGTCCCCCAACCTCCTGGGGAGAACAAGAGGACTTACGAGTGAGATCAGGTAGGAGCCAGGCATTGCAGTTGACCTGGTAGAGCAGAACATCGCTGCTGAACTCATCAGGATCTGAGCGTCCCCCAAGGACCACCATGGTGTCCCCTAGCAGGGCTGAGGCATGGAAAAGTCGGGGACGGGGCTGTTGGGGAGACATATGGCAGGGATGGCCTGTCAGAGTCCAGTTCCATGTTCCACATTCTCCCTCCTAGCCCACCTACCACCCCTGAATTTCCCTTCCTGGCACCAACCAGCTCATCCAAGCCTCCTTTCCTCAAAAATCGCACCTCCTTCCTCCAGAAAACCTCCCAGATCCCTCAGAGCAGTCCACAGGGACATCTCCTTTCCTGGAACCCCTGGAGCCCATGCTGCTCCCCTTGAACTTGACCCAGAACCCTTGAGATTAATACCCACAATCATCAGTGATCCTGCCAGCCTGAGCCTCAGCTGGGGGTGTGAGACTCCCAGGGGTCCCCTCCTCTACCTTCCCTCCCCTCAGAGAGCCTTGGGAATGTGTGTGCAGCGCACACACAATTATCCCTACCCACATCCTGTCTCCTTGGCCTTGTAAGGCAGGAGGCACAAGGGGCCGCAGTCCTACTTTTTATAGACAGGGGACACAGGAAGGGGAAGGAACCTGCCAGGGCCACATGGAGAGTCAGGGCAGAGCTGGGGCAGAATCCATGCCTCCGACCTCCTAGTCAAGGATTCTTTCCTCCAAATCAGGGAAAGAAAGAGGAGACCTAGCCATGTCATGGTTCAGTGTAGGTGACTAGAAAGGGAGGCAGAAATCCAGGAGGGAGCCAGTCCCTGGGAACTGGGAAAGGGGGACCTCATTCCTGCCCCTCCAGTCATCTTTCTGGACCACTTTTCCTGACCTTTGCTCCCTGAGAAGGGGCCAGCAGGCTCCAGGTACGGTCCGGACAGTGCAGAGAGTAGAGCTCCGGGGAGGGGGCTGCCAGCTCCACATGGAAGCGGAAGCCCCCAAACACGTAGAGGGAGTCAGTGGCCTCATGGTAGACTGCAGAATGACCATAGAGACCTGGAGGGGGCAGAATGACCACAGATGGCAGGGCGGAGCTGACAACCAGCAATGACCACTACCCTGTTGTGCCCTGAGGCCAGAGACCTAGGAACCCTTCTCAACCCCTCCCTTTCCTTGGGTCCTAAAGGACAATGATTAAAGGCTCAGGGAAAGGGAAGAGTGTAATCAACAGTTGGGCAGTCACGATAAGTTCATAGGAGGGAGACGGGGTGACAGAGTGACAGAGCGTCCAGGGGACAATGATCAAAGCATATAGAAGCACAGATAGAGGAGAGTCCCTGAGGTGGTGATCTTAGAACCTGGGGGAGGGAGAGGGTGACCACACTGAGCAGGACGAGGGCAGTGCATCATGGAGTCTGGGAGGGGGGACAGAAAAAATGATATCACCAGAGATGGTTCCCTGAGAATCTGGGTGGTGTTAGGGGGTAACAGGAAGATAACGGGGCACAATGGGCAGTGACTAGAGTACTGGAGTGGACAGAGAGCCTGCTCAAAGTCCCACCTGTGGGGGGTGTCCCGCTCTGGGCTCCGGACACCCAGGTTCCAGTCGCCAGCTGGTACTCAAGCAACTGCTGGTTGAAGCCATTTTCAGGGGAGTAACCACCCACCAGGATCAGAGACAGGCCTCGGCGGGCAGTAAGGGTGTGACCAGCAACGGCGGGCAGCTCCACGGTCTGAGGGGCCTGAGGGACAGAGGGCCAAGGTCACCAAGGGAGCCATGGATTGGAGTTACCATGTGAGTGGAAGCAGAACTCAGCCGCATTCTGTTCCCTCTCAGCTGCCAAGGGGGTAGTGAGCTCCTCGGAGCTGGTCAGACCCTGGCCTTCCGACCAGCCAGGGCCCTGGCAGGTGTGTGGTCGTTCTGCCCACTCCACGTCCACTTCTTCAGACCCAGGCAGCCTGGTGTATCTTTGGGAAGCCCCTGTTCCTCTGCGCTCACTGTGTCTGGGTGGGGCTATGCTCCAGCCTGGCCAACCAGAGCCCTTGGCCAGTGAAATTCAATCTGGGGGCTTTTGCTGGAACCCTGGGAGGATTCAGTTTCCTCTGGTGGTGAAGCTTGCAGAAGCTAGAATGGCCGTCCTTGCCTGACCCAGCATGGGGAAGGGGATTGGGGTAGGGATAGACGCACTCACCTTCTCCTGCCGCCACTGCAGGGTGGTGAGGTTAAGAACCCAGAAGTCTCGAGTGACACCTGTGGCTGTGAGCCCCCCTAGCAGGTACATGGCGCCGCGGCCGGCAGACACATAGGCGGCTGCATGGAAGGAGCGGGGTGACGGGCCTGGGCCTCCATCCTCAGCTCCTGCCAGCATCTGTGTCCAGCGCCGCTCACTCACTGAGTACCTGGGACCAAGACGCACAAAAGCGGCCTCACTGCATAGTCATCCCTGCATCCTTAAAGGTGACCCTCCCCGACAGATACCCCAGCATCCCTTGGGGTGGCCGTTCTATGACAGTCATGTTACCATCCCCTGGGACAGCAACACCCAAACAGTACCCCAGTCTTGGGTGTCCATATGTGAGTCTCATGTGACAAGTGTCCAGCATCCCTTGGGGTATCCCTCACCTTAGAGGTTTTTCTGCACCCTCCTGAGGTGACTCTTGGATGAAAGACATCACAGCAGCCCCTGGGGTAACCTCTCATTCAGGTATCTCACCTCCACAGAGCAGTCCTCACCTGTACAGGTTTCCCAGAAGCCCCTGGGGCAGGCCCAGGCCCCCAAACATCCACAAGGTGGCATCAGGTCCCTCCACCATAGTGTGACCCAGGCGGTGTAGGAAGCGACTAGCAGTGTCCTGGGAATGGGAATAGGGGTGTCAAGGGTCAAGCTAAGGCCATGACAAAGTGTCAGGCCTAGGTGGATGGTCTGGGGAGGTAATCCCAGGAATAGAGGTAGAAAAATGAGACACACTGTGTGGCACATCCCCACAGACTGGGTGCCCCAAACTCACAGCTGATAGGCGACTGTCCATGAGGGTCTCCCACACCAGCTGTCCACCATCCAGCCTCGTGGCACAGTCAGGGCCCCCAAAGCCCTCAGCACAGATGCACACACCCAGGCTCTGGAGACAGCAGAAGGAGGCTCAGGGGAGCCCAGATCACCACCCATCCCACCTGGCTAGGTCCATCCCATCTATACCTGGTTACAAATTCCGGCCCCAGTGTGGGCATTGCAGTTCTCAGGGCACAGAGCCATGCGGCAGTGTGGGCCAGTCCAGCCCTGGGGACATCGGCAGAGCCCGGCACCTGCCGCCCCATCTTGGGGTATACACTCCTGGGGGACGGGGCAGCTCCCAGGGCCCCCAGACCCACAGCGGGCAGAGCCCACTGAGGCATTAAAGCCCCAGGATGAAGAGCCATTGGCCTCCCAGTGCAGCACGAGCAGCCCTGTGGGGAGAGAGGTGGGGGCAGGTCAAAGCCTTGTTCCGGGCACCATCCACCCCCAGCTGTGGAAAAAACCCAGTGTAAGTGGGCAGGGAAGGACCCGGTCATTTATGTATGTATGTATGTATTTACTTATTTTTGTGGTCCTGGGGATTGAACCCAGGAGCATTTTACCTCCAAGCTACATTCCCAGCCCCCCCACCACCATTTTTTTTGAAACAGGGTTTCACTAGGTTGCTAAAAGTCTCACTCACTACACTGCTGAGGCTGGCCTCAAACCTGTGATCTTCCTGTATCAGCCTCCCAAGTGCTGGGATTACAGGCATGTGCCACCATGCCTGGCTGAACCCGGTCATTTATAATCACTGCCATGACGAACTGTTCTCCTGCACACCCCTCATTTGATCAACCCTTCAAGTGAAATCCCAGGCTAGGGGTATAGCTCAGTGATAGAGCGCATGCTCAGCATACACAAGGCCATGAGTTCCATTCCCAGCACCACAAAAGAAAAAAGAAAAAAATAAAAGCCCAAATCTCTTATTCACCCACTGCATGCAACTATGTCAGCTGCTGTCCAAGACAGCATCCCATCTCACCAGGATACTGGCACCATCTCCCCACTGTCTTCCTGGCTGCCCTACACTCCTCCCTCCCAGCAGCCCAGGTGAACCATAAAAACAGGAATCTGACCCCACAGCAAGTTCCACACCTTGTACTGCTGCCCATTGACCCTACATAAGACTGACTTTCCTTAGAAAGATTAGCAGTTTTAGTGCCGGGCATGGTGGCGCACGCTTGTAATCCCAGTACTTGGGAGGCTGAGACCAGAGGATCCGGGTTCGCAGCCAGCCTCAGCTACTTAGTGAGGCCCTCCGCAACTTCGCGAGACCCGGTTTAAAAATAAAGTATAAAAAATAGGGCCGGGGTGTAGCTCAGAGGTAGAACACCTCTGGGTTCAATCCCCAGTACCGCAAAAAAAAAAAGAAAGATTAGCGGTTTTGTGGATGGGGGAGCAAAAATTAATTATGAGACATGTCATGTAAAATATTTCTTAAAGTTGTATTTTAGAAAAAGTCAATCCGGAAGCTGGGCGTGGTGGCGCACGCTTGTAATCCCAGTACTTGGGAGGCGGAGACAGGAGGATCTGGGTTCACAGCCAGCCTCAGCTACTAGGTGAGGCCCTCCGCAACTTAGTGAGACCCTGTTTCAAAATAAAGAATAAAAAAACAGGACTGGGGTTGTAGCTCGGAGGTAGAATGTCCCTGGGTTCAATCCCTGGTACTGCCAAAAAAAAAAAAAAAAAATAGCGCTGGGGGTGGAGCTCAGAGGTAGAATGCCCCTGGATTCAATCCCAGAACCGCAAAAAATAAAAATTAAAAAAAAATAGAAAAGGTCCCCTTCTGGAGCCTAAGGGCCCCTGCAGAACCCCTGACCTCAGGGCCTCCTACTCTCCCCACCGTGTACCCCAGTACCAGCAGGACCCCTCCATGCTGCACTTGGGATCTTGGTGTCACTAGACCTCCACCTGGAGGA
The DNA here is from genome assembly GCA_004027185.1 of Glis glis. Classification (NCBI taxonomy): domain Eukaryota; kingdom Metazoa; phylum Chordata; class Mammalia; order Rodentia; family Gliridae; genus Glis; species Glis glis. The sequence continues at coordinate 5,205 of PVJS01047268.1, forward strand.
GCTGCATACCCTACACCTCCAGCATCCTGCTCTAGCCAAATCCACCATCTGCCAAGAAGCCCTCCCCAGCTCCTGACCCCCCCCATCCCCCAGGCAAAGCCAGGTGTCTGCTCCTTCCCATGGCCTCAGTGAAAGAGTAACTATTCTGAGTAAGTGCTTTGTTGGTGCAGTCTGCCCCCTGCACCAAGGCAGCGCCTACGGCCCTCGTTCACTGCTGTTCCCCAGCATCTAGCCAGGGCCTACTCAGCATGAGTGCTCTGTAAATACTTGCTGAACACAATAAAGTCCCCTTGGTTCTAGGGGATCACTGTGGGAGTCTGGGGGTCCATGCAGTCTCCAGCAGGCCAACTACATCTCTCTTTGCCTCTAGCCCTAAAGCCACTCTGACTCACAATAGGAAGCATTTCCAAACTCGTTCTTTTTTTTTTTTTTTTTTTTTTTTTTGCAGTACTGAGGATTGAACCCAGGGGCATTCTACCTCTGAGCTACACCCCCAGCCCTATTTTTTTATTCTTTATTTTTTGAAACACTAAGTGGCAGAGAGCCTCACTTAAGTAGCTGACGCTGGCCACGAACCCGGATCCTCTGGTCTCAGCCTCCCAAGTACTGGGATTACAAGCGTGCGCCACCACACCCGGCTCGAACTCTGGTTCTTTAACTGCCCCAGGGAACAAATCTTTTCTAGCGCATCCCCATCCACTCAGAAGGGTTTCTCCACCTCTTGGCACTGTGCACACTGGACCAGATTCATTCTTTGTTGTAGAGGCTGTCCTATGTATTGCAGAATGCACAGCCCCATCTCTGGTCTCTACCAATTAGATGCCTGTAAGCACCTCTATCATGATAGTCCAAATGTCTCTAGATATTGCCAAAAGTCCGGAGGGACAAAAACCACTCCTGGTTGAGAACCACTAGGCTAAGGAGATGCTCAGGGGCCCTCATGCCAGCCACATTCTATGCGCCCCAAAGACAGGCCCTGCTTGGCCCTTCTCTCCAGAGCCAGCCCAATCACAAAATCATATTTTCCTCTCAACTGAGGCCCAGAGCTGGAGAGGAACTATACCACCCAGGTAGGGACTGTCACCCACAAAGTCAGTGCCAGTCCCTGGGCTGGAACCTGGGTTCTGAGCTCAACCAGATGACAAGGGCAGAGGCAAAGGATACAAGCCCAGCACAAAGAGGTTCCACTTCCCACATCCCCCATACCAGACAGGGCCTGCACAGTAAGGGGCCTGTCCCGCCGCTGGCCGCAGAAAGCAGCTATGAGGCTACGGTCCGACTGGACGACACCAGTGTCCAGGAAACGCGGGAATCCATCAAAGGCCAGGACGTAGCTCAGCTGGAGGGGTGCAGAGTCAAGGGTTAGGGGACCATGAGGATGAGAAAAGGGGCATGAGGGGTCTGGAAGGAGGAAGGCTTCAGGAAGAGAGGGCAATCTGAGACTGGGAAATGGGCTATTTGAATATCCAGGGCAGACTCTCAAACTGTGGCACAGAGGCCACCATGTCTCCTCCTGTATTCAAAGCAGACATGGCTAATAAATCAGGTACTCTTAAATTCAGCCTCTTTCTCCATATACAGCTTCTGGCAGCCACTACCAATCAATCAGAGTTGGCACACAAGTGTAAGAATTTACCATCCCTGATGGAAGGAAGGAGAGTTTGAGAATCTGGAGAATGGGGGACAGGAATTCAGGAAACAAGAAGTGAATTATGAAATGGGAGAGTCTGCAGGCCTAAGAATGAAGGGCTGGACAGTCTGAGAAACAGTTTGGATCTGAAATCTGGGTTTCTCTGGGGATCCAGACTAGGTGGGGGATATGGCTCTGGCTTGTGAGCCTGAACCCTCAGTGCTCACCGTGCAGGGAGTGCTGCTGTCAGGGGAGAAGGTAAGGGTGAGTGGGGGACAGAGGGTCCCAGGGGCGCAGGGCTGTAGCAGCTCAGTGGCTGAGACAACCCACACACAATAGGACAGGCCAGGCCCGGCTCTTGCCGCCCCACCACCTGGAGGCAGCAGTCCCCCAAACCGGCGGGATCCCAGAGCCACCGAGGACACGTTGGTGAGGAGGGCACGACCCCCACACTCCCGGAAACAGGAGCCACCAGCCCTGGGGGGATGGAGGGAAGCCAGCGTCAGACCAGTCCTGCCCACCCTACTGTGTCCCTAAGCTCACCCTCCCCAGCCCCTCTGGCCCCCTGGCTCACCGGGGGTCCCCATAGTAGCCTGGAGAGCAGAGCTGGCAGTGGGCACCCTCAGTGTGGTCTTGGCAGAAGCAGAGCCCGCTGAGGTTGTCACAGTGGCCCCGGCGTGGGTCCCCGTGACCATTGCACTGGCAGGGCCGACAGCCGCCTGAGCCCGTGGCATTGCCGAAGCTTCCAGGCCGGCACCGTTCGCAGTGCTCCCCCCACGTCCAGTCTGTGGAGGCCCCAGAAGGTGGGACATAGAGTCAGGGCAAGGGCAGGAAGAGGCCCAGACCATCTGGTTCAGATGATCCCTAACCCCCAACCCCACTGCTTCAAAGGAATGACACCAAGGCTCCTACTGGGGGAGAAATGGCAAGTCCCAAGAAGGGAAACTGAGGCCCTGCTAGAGAGAAGGCGGCACCAAAATCTTTGGGTGAGGAGCAGGGAATGGGGCAGGGAGCTGCCGAGCTGCATGAGGGGACGCTTAAGCCCACTTAGAGAACAGGAAGCTGGAGCCCCAAGAAGAGAGAAGGCCCCCCAGGCCTGTCTGTAGGGGCTCAGGATGAGGGAGGGCTGCTCACCCTGGCACTCATCACAGAAGCCAGGTCCCCGCTTGCGGCAGTGGCTGTGGAAGTTGCAACCACAGTCTCGGGAGCAGCGGGGGGCGGGGGGTCCCGGGGCAGGTGTGGGTGGAGGCAGGTCTGATGTCCAGCCCACGTCACACACACAGGTAAAGTCCGGGGGTCCACTGCACACACCGTGACCACAGTCCTCCAGGCACCTGAGGGCCATGGCAGAGGTAGGGGAAGGGCTGGGCAGGCCTGGAGCCCCCAAACACCTTCCCATCATCTCCACCCACCACGTCACCATCACAGGGGGCTGCCTATTTTCCCTGTCCTGGGTTGTGTGGGAGACCCAGTCTCCTAGGTAACTCCCTCATGTGTGGTGACACCTGTCTCCACAGCAACCATATAGCACTACTGTGAAAACCCACCCTCAACTGAGTCCTCCATCTCCACAGCAATGCTGAAGCCTATGGACCAGTCTGTGAGTATCCTGTTTCCATGGTAACTTGGGTTGCCGTGGAGACCCTGCTACTTAAATGAGGACCTAGTCTGCAAGGTAAAAACCCAGGCTAACTGGGGATGCTAGCTCTATAGGAGGGAGCCCAGAACCATGATGGCTTCCTCCAACTTGAGCCCCAGCCCTAGAGCAACGTCTCCATGACAGCCCAGGCCTCACTCACGTGCGGTTGCAATGCATGATGCCATCGCCCTGGTAGCCGCGCTGGCAGTGACACTCATAGCTGAGGGGTGTGTTCAGGCAGGTTGCCCGTGGGTGACACCGTGCCAGGCCCAGGCGACACTCATCCACATCTGGACAGCGGGCATAAGCCCAGCGGGCAGGGAGAGCCACGGGCAGCCCCAGGCCTTCTCCTACCCACAGGGAGCAGTTACCCCCACCCAGGGGCCCCGAGAAGTCCCCCTGTAAGCACCTGGAGTTGGAGCGGGGACAATATAGAAACAGAAGCCAGAGATAGGGAAAGAGTGACAGGAAAAGAAGAGACAGAAACATAAAGAGAGGGAGAAAGAAAACAGGAAGAGTGGAGGAGAAAGAAATAGAAAAAGATGGAAGAGGAGAAAAGCAGGGATGGAAGAAGGTAAGGGAAGAACAGACACAGTGCGGGGACAGGACAAGGGGGCAGAGAAACAAAAAGGCATTAGAGTCTCCGAGGAGGGACAGCCAGGCACCCCTCCCCACGGGCCGGCCCCCGCTCACCGTCCCAGCGTGGGGTTGTCCTCGTTGCCACACCAGCCACACTCATGGCTCTGCAGGCACTCGTGGCAGGTCAGGAAGCCATCGCAGCTCCGGCACCTGGGCTCTGAGTGGACACTGCAGGGTGCAGGGGTGCGGGGTGTCAGAGCCCAGGCCCCTCCGCCGGTTGGTACCTCTATTCCATCAGCCCCACCCCAGGACTGTCACCTGTCGTCCCAGCCACGGCAGCCCCCATGCGGGTACCGCGCCAGGTAGGCGGCGAACAGGAAGCACGTGTGGGTGGACTGGCACCAGGCACACTGGCTGGAGTTGGCCAGGCAGTCCTCACAGGTCAGGCGCCTGGGGGCGGGAGCAGGGGCCGCGTCACTCCAGCCCACGCCCCTGTGCACACCCACCCGCTCCCTGGTATCCTTCTGGCTCACTGGCTGCACAGTGGGGGACACTCCTCCGGGCTCTTTAGGGCACCCCGACCCCGGCCCCGCCGGCTGCATGCCGCGTCTCCTTTGCGGCTGGTGCTCTGATGCCATTCGCAGAAGGGATCCTGGAAGGGGTTGGATGAGAAGTCAGAGTTCAGCTTAGCCCACTCCCTTGGGACCCCAGTGCCCACCCATCACCTGCCCAACAAGCAGCTGCCTCCCCGGCCTGCCCCTCCTGCCCACCCTTGAACCGCCTCCCTCCCCAGCTGCCTGCCTCTGCACTTCCCCCTCAGCCACACATGCGGTCTGCCTGCCCAGCACCCATCCTTCTTTGGCCAGTAGCACCCTTTTGTGGGGCCGGGTGGGGCAGATCCATCTGTGGGAACCAGAGGTGGTCAAGAGACCACAGTAACCTCTGACTGGACCAGGAGCTTTCACAATACCCAATCAGAGCCAATAAAATGCAATTCTGGCACTTCTGTCGAACTGCCAGTGGGGTGGGGTGAGGTGGGGACAGAAAGAGAAAGGCTCTTTCCCGTTGGGGCTGAGTGGGGGGGGTATCAAAGTCTAGAGCCCGGTGACTCCCCTGCCAGTCACTAGAACAAATCCTCCCAGGGAATAGGATGTGGAACAAAGGGAGATGACACCATTTGAATGGCTGGAGCTAGCAGGCCTAAAGGCCAACTCGGAGACTCCAGTTGCCTGAGTGGAAAAACTTCTGGTGAAAGGGGTTCAATTGGGCTGGGCGTGGTGGCGCACGCTTGTAATCCCAGTACTTGGGAGGCTGAGACCAGAGGATCACAGGTTCACGGCCAGCCTCAGCTACTTAGTGAGGCCCTCCGCAACTTCGTGAGACCCGGTTTCAAAATAAAGTATAAAAAAATACGGCCGGGGGTATAGCTCGGAGGTAAAACGCCCCTGGGTTCAATCCCCGGTACCGCAAAAAAAAAAAAAGAAAGGGGTTCAATTGCATTTTCTGACCCCCATGACAGGACACATCCTGACTACAAGATGCCCATCTTTCCACACCCCACCTGGCTCTTGCCTATAAACCAAGGACAACAGCCCCAGCTATCTGCCTTCTGCTCCCTACCAGAGCCCTGAGGCTGCCCATGCCAGCTCTGGGGGGGCCCTGTCCCAGACATCTGCTCTGGCTGCCTCAATCTTTTTTTTTTTTTTTGGCACTGGGGACTGAACCAAAGGCCTCGCACATGCTAGGCAAGGCTCCATCTTGAGATCCCCACTCTGGCACGGTGGGCACCTGGGTGCAGGCGTGGCAGTCTCGATGCTCCTCACAGAGTGGGCAGAGGGCAGGCACCAGCACCAGCAGGGTCCCGCCAGCCCGGTCGTCCTCACAGCGGGCCCCACCCTGGCGCAGGTGGCAGGTAGCACTGCCCAGGCACCAGCCGCAGCCCTGGTCGGCCAGGCAGCCCAGGCAGGAGGAATAGGAGGCACAGGCTGAGGACCGGTAGGGCTCCAGGAAGAAGAAGGAGATCTCCTGGGGAGGGACCACAGGAAGGTCTGGAGTCAAGACCTAAGGTGGGGGTCAGACTTGGAGCTAATGACTGGAGTTAAGGGTTTGGAGACCAGATTGAGAACTTAGCACGTAAGAAAGACAGGATTTAGGAAACCAACAGACAAAAGAGGATCAGGATCCCAGAGAATCTAGAGACTGGAGGTCAAAGTAAGGAGGGCAGGGGTCAGAGAAGGAGGGGGCAGCAGATATGGACATGGGTCAGAACATGGGCTGGGCTGGGATGTGGTCAGTGGTAGAACACTTGCCTAGCATTCCTGAGGCCCTGGGTTCCATCCCAGCACCAACACAAAAACAAAAAGAATATGGGATTGGATCAGGGTCAGGGGTCAAGAATGTTCAAAGTAAGATACGGAGGTCAAGAGTCAGAGTCAAAAGCCAGGATCCAGGGAGTTAAGAGTTTGTGGCCTGGAGTCCAGAGAGCCCAAGGGACCTGAAGCCAGGACCATGGTGGGGATAGGGTCACAGGCTGGGCTGAGCACTCACGCTGCCACCTGGTACACCAGTTCGATCCCACAGCAAAGTGAGCTCACTGTGCCCAGGGCCCGCAGAGCCGTTGAGCTGGCCCCGGATCTCCACCGCGTACTTGTGGCCTCGCCCAGGCAGCGGGAAGAGGCGGGCAGACCCAGGGCGCTGCAGCCGTCGTGTCTCCTTCTCCTGCTGAGCCACCCAGCGTCCCACCTCTTCCTGCAGCAGCAGTGAGCAACAGACAGGGGCTTCAGAATTCTTCATACTGCTTCCTCAAGATCCCCAATCCTCTCAGAACCCCACTTCTTCCTAGGAAGAAGGCCTCAGAGCTTTATGGACCCTGAGAACCTCTAAACACCCCTACACTCCACAGTGACCCACTTCCTCCTTGGGGGTCTGACTTGGTAACTCAAACCTTCCCAACTTCTTCAAAATCCCCTAAACCCTGTTCACAGTTAAAGACCCCAGTGCCCTCCCCCTCCTGTCAGGAGCCATCCTACGCCTCTGATTTCTCCCCAGTCTTCCCCTGGGACCTTTGCAACACCACACATGCCCTGCACCACGCCTCCAGTATCATATTCACCAAAAATACACCCCAAATGTCATCAGGCTTCCTCACCATGTTCTCTGTGTCAGGGCCACGGGCCATCCGGGCCAGCACGTGGAGGCGCTGGGCCCGGGCCCACACAGCCACATCCTCAGCCCCTGGCCCGCCTGGCCCTCCAGGCAGCAGCGGGTGAATGAAGCCACGGTAGACCAGGGACACATCTGTCTCTGGGCTGGGCGTCAGGGTGATGGTTGTACTGCGGACAATCGAGACCTGCACCAACCAAAGATGGGGTAAATATGTGAGTCCCTCTCTGGACTAATCCCAACCCCTCACACACACCCCAGGCCACATCAGAGCCAGAGAAGACCAGTCAACCAACCTCCTTCCCCATTTTAGCAAGTGAGAAAATGAGTAGGGCAGGGGTTAGGTGGCTTGCCCATCATCCCCCTGTGAAAATATGAACTCAAATTCAGACATTAGAAACAGGGTCCCAGAGCCCACCTTGACCCCCAGTGCCCACTCATCATCTCAAGGTCACATTACAAGTCCAGGACTGGCGCCTTCAATATCCTCCTTCCCAACTCCCCACCTAAGCCCTTCCAAGCCTAGACCTACCATTCCAAGTGATGGACGTAGAACATGACCTATTCTGCTCGTGTGATTGTGTTGTATTTCATAGTACTATATGTGTATGGTACTGGGGATTGAACCAGGGGGTTCTACCACTGAGCTATATCCCCAGCCCCTTTATTTATTTACTTAATTATTTATTTGTTTATTTATTTTATGGTACTAGGGATTAAACCCAGGGGCATTTTACCTCTGAGCTATTTTATTTTTTACTTTGAAAGAAGGTCTCACTAAGTTGCTGAGGGCCTTGCTAAGTTGCTGAGGCTGGTCTCCAACCTGTGATCCTCCTCTCTCAGTCTCCCAAGTACTGGGATTACAGGTGTGTACCACTGTGACAAGCTGTTTTTTATTTTTGTTTTGTTTTGTTTTTTTTGGTACTGGGGATTGAACCCAGGGGTGTTCTACCTCTGAGCTACACCCCCAGCCCTATTTTATTTATATATTTATTTATTTTTTGCGGTACTGGAATTGAACCCAGGGGCATTCTACCTCTGAGCTACACCCCCAGCCCTATTTTCTATTCTTTATTTTGAAACAGGGTCTCACTAAGTTGCAGAGGGCCTCACTAAGTAGCTGAGGCTGGCTACGAACCTGCGATCCTCTGGTCTCAGCCTCCCAAGTACTGGGATTACAAGCGTGCGCCACCACGCCTAGCTCATTTTTTATTTTGAAGAAGGGTCTAAGTTGCTGAGGGCCTCACCAAGTTGCAGAGCCTGTCCTCAAACCTGTAATCCTCCGTCTCAGCCTCCCAAGTACTGAGGTTACACCGTGCCCAGCTTATTTTTTATTTTGAAACAGGGTCTCAGGGAGTGGTGGTGCACACCTGTAATCCCAGTACTTGGGAGGCTGAGACAGGAGGATCACAGGTTTGCAGCCAGCCTCAGCAACTTAGTGAGGTCCTCTGCAACTTAGTGAGACCCTGTTTCCAAAAAGAATAGGGCTGGGGGTATAGCTCAGAGGTAGAATGCCCCTGGGTTCAATCCCCAGTACCACAAAGAAAAAGAAAAAAAGAAAGAAACAGGGTCTCACTGAGTTGCTAAGGATTTTGCTGATTTGCCTGAGACTGGCCTCAAACCTTCAATCCTCCCTCTCAGCCTCCCAAGTACTGGAATTACAGGCATGCTCCACCACACCTGGCTCTCATCTTATTTTATTTTTTTATTTCAAGACAGAATCTCACTAAGTTGCCCAGGCTGGCATCAAACTTGCGATCCTCCGGCCTCAGCCTCCCGAGTATCTGCCATTACAGGAGTGTACCACTGCATCCAGCTACATATATTCTTTCCAAGTCCATAAGGCAAATCAGACCCTCGAACATAAAGACTTTCAGGGTAAACACAAGAGTAATAAGGATCCATGTAGGGATGGGGGTATAGCTCAGTGGTAGAATGCTTATTCAGCACGTATGAGGCCTTGGGTTCCAACCCCCTACCAAAAAAAACCAAACATCCCCAAGAACCACTTGAAAAAATCTAAACCCTAGGCCCAGGTCAGCCCAGGACCATCACCACCCCACCCCAGCCCCATCTGGCTCCCACCTTGTCAGGCTGGGAAGCGTTGGGCGGCTGCTGGAAGGTGAGTAGGTGCAGGCCAGGCAGGAAGCTCTGGGTGACGCAGGCCTCCAGAGATGTAACGAAGACAGGCGCCGGCCCCCACCAGCCCACAGTGCCTGAGATCTGCTCCCCTCGGCAGCGGGCCTGCTCTGAGAGGACAGGGGCATGGGGGGCTGGGGAATCAGTGTGGGGTGCTCTGCCACCCCTCCCACCACCACTGGACACTCACCAGGCCGAGGGAGGCAGCTTTCATTGTGCACACACCAGCCCAGGGCGCCGGGACCCCGGGGAGGGGCCGTGGGGCTGCTGAAGGCAAGGCATGCCTGGCAGTCCCCCAGGAGGCGGCCCAGGCCCAGGCAGCTGGCGGCTGGACACTGCAAGGATGGGAGGGAACAGGGCTAGTGTCCACTGGGGCTCAAGGGATGTGGGAAGGGCTGAGGATACAGAAGTCCTGAGGGGGAAGGGGCCAGCAAATTGCAGAATGGGAAACTGAAAGCTGGACTAGAATGTGGGAATCAAAGACAGGGGTTGGGAACCCAGGCACAGGGTCATGGACTCAAAAGGATCAGGCTAAGCCGGGCGTGGTGGCGCACACTTGTAATCACAGTAATTGGGAGGCTGAGACAGGAGGATCACAGGTTCAAGGCCAACCTCAGCAACTTAGTGAGACCCTGTTTCAAAATTAAAAAAAAAACACATAAAATAGGGCTGAGGGTATAGCTCAGAGGTAGAATGCCCCTGGGTTCAACCCCTGGTACCAGAAAAATAAAAAATAAAAAGGATCAGGCTAGCCAGGCGTGGTGGCACACTCTTGTAATCCCAATACTTGGGAGGCTGAGATAGGAGGATCACAGGTTCAAGGCCAGCCTCAGCAAGTAGTGAGACTCTCATCAACCTAGCAAGACCCTGTTTCAAAAATAAAAATAAGCCGGGCGTGGTGGCGCACGCTTGTAATCCCAGTACTTTGGGAGGTGGAGACCGGAGGATCCGGGTTCACGGCCAGCCTCAGCGCGCATGCGCGTGCGATCAATCTCTCTCTCTCTCTCCTCTCTCCTCTCTCTCTCTCCCTAGCGAGGCCCTCCGCAACTTCGTGAGACCCGGTTTCAAAAATAAAGCATAGAAAAAATAGGGCCGGGGGCGTGGCGCGGAGGTAGAACGCCCCTGCGTTCAATCCCCGGTACCGCAAAAAAAAAAAAAAA
>PVJS01047269.1:0-15507 GCA_004027185.1 Glis glis
CCGGGGATTGAACGCAGGGGCGTTCTACCTCCGCGCTACGCCCCCGGCCCTATTTTTTTTTTATGCCTTATTTTTGAAACCGGGTCTCACGAAGTTGCGGAGGGCCTCGCTAGGTAGAGAGAGAGGAAGAGAAACAGAGAGAGAGAGAGAGAGAGAGAGAGAGAGAGAGAGAGAGGAGAGAGACAGAGATAGATCGCATGCACGCTGAGGTTGGCCGCGAACCCGGATCCTCCGGTCTCCGCCTCCCAAAGTACTGGGATTACAAGCACGCGCCACCACACCTGGCTAACATTTAATTTTTTAACTTCTTCTTCTTGTTTTTTTGTTGCTGTTGTTGTTTTTTTTTTTTTGTAGTAGGAATAGAACCCAAGAGCATTCTACCTCCTAATCATACCCCCAACCCTTTTTATAAATTTTGAAACAAAGTCTCACTAAGTTGCTGAGAGCCTTGCTAAATTGCTGAGGCTGGCCTCAAACTTGTGCTCCTCCTGTCTCAGCCTCCCAAGTACTGGGATTACAGGCATGTACCACTGTGCCTGGCTTAACTTCCTTCTTCCAGTGCTGGGGATGGAACCCAGGGCCTCATGCATGCTGGCAAGTGCTCTATCGTGGAGCTATACCCTCAGCACTCAGTTTTTTTCCGAGGGAAAACAATATTTAGTTCTTTTCTTACCTTTATGCTTCCGGATCCAAGCGCTTCTTGGATAGTCCTCCCAGAGTCGTTCTGTCTGCCTCCAGAGCTGGCATCATGTTTGTGGACTTTCTCTGCTCTTTGGGCCTCTTGTCTCCTTAGTCAGCTCTGGGCTCCTGGGGAAGCGAGCCGCTTTCTCCCCTTCCGCTTTCCTCTAGTTAGAGTGGCTTTCCTTTTCTTCCACCTTTAGAAACCCAGAAGAGCCGGGTGTGGGGCACACGCCTTAATACCAATACTTGGGAGGCTGAGACAGGAGGATCGCAGGTTTGAGGCCAGCCTCAGTAAGTAGTGAGACTCTCATCAACCTAGTGAGAGACCCTATTTCAAAACAAAAAATTTGTGAACAGGGCTTGGGGTGTAGCTCAGAGGTAGAATGCCCCTGTGTTCAATCCCTAAGTCCTATAAAATGGAAGGAAGGAAGGAAGGAAGGAAGGAAGGAAGGAAGGAAGGAAGGAAGGAAGGAAGGGAGGGAGGGAGGGAGGGAGGGAGGAAAGAAGGAAGGAAGGAAGGAAGGAAGGAAGGAAGGAAGGAAGGAAGAGAAGGAGGGAGGAAGGGAGGGAGAGAAGGAGGGAGGAAGGGAGGGGGAGAGGGAGGGAGAGAGAGAGAGAGAGAAAGAGAGAGAGAGAAGTCGCACATGTTTGGCTCTGGACTGCTGAGGATAAACCTCAGGAATTACCCTTTTCCCAAGAGAAATGAGTATTTTTCCTCGTCAAAAGCAGAGTTCCCCCTCTCCTGATAGGCATCTCTGGCTGCTCCTTGAATTTTAAATATAATAACCAGGTTTATACATTAAGCAAGGTTTGCCTGGTTCCCGTGGCAACGGCTCAAACTTGGAGCACTTGCCATAGTGCGTTCTAAAGGAACTTGCACGTTTCATTATTATAACATCCTACTGATGAAGAAGGGAAGAGATCTCAACCTTTCAGAAAGATGGGAATCTAAAATTAAGCCACAGAACAAAATAAGCTCCCAGAATAACCTCCACAAAGTCCCGCACTAATGATAAGAGCTTTACTTGAAAGAAAAAGGCTTCAGACCATAATATTCCATTTACCTTTTTGTTTTGTTTTGTTTTGTTTTTTGGTACTGGAGGTCGAACCCAAAGGCATTCTATCTCCAAGCTACACCCCCAGCCCTTTTTTATTTTTATTTTGAAACAGGGTCTTGATAAGTTGCTGAGGGTTTCAATAAAATGCTAAGGCTGTCTTCGAACCTGTGATTCCCCTGTCTTAGTCTCCCAAGTACTAGAATTACAGATGTGCGCCACCACGACTGGCCATTTACTCTTCTTAAAAAGTTTTTCATTAAGTCAGGCATGGTGGTTTATACCCATAATCCCAGTACTTGGGAGGCTAAGACAGGAGAATTGCAGGTTCAAGGCCAGCCACAGGAACTTAGCGAGACCCTCAGCAACTTAGCAAGACTCTGTTTTAAAATAAAAAATAAAATAGGGTTGGGTGTGTAGCTCAGAGGCAGAATGCCCCTGGGTTCAATCCCAGTACCACAATAAATAAATAAATAAATAAATAAATAAATAAATAAATAAAATAAGAAAGGACTGGGGTTGTAGCTTGGAGGTAGAACTCCCCTGGGTTCAATGCCCAGTACCAAAAAGAAAAATTATTAACATGTATTAATTGCACATATTAATGTGGTTCGGTGTAATATTTCAATATACGCATACAGTGTGCACTGATCAATTCTAGCCTCCCTTTATCTGCCCTTCCCCCATCCCTTCCCAACCACTAATAATCACTATTCTATATTCAGGTTGACTTTTTTTAAATTCCCACATACTATTTACTCTCTTTAACAATCCTTCTGAGCAGCAAATAAACACTGGGGAGGGGGCTCCTGGAAACAGACACGTTCTCTGCAGTGCCAAACCATCTGGTAGCCTGAGGACAAAGAGTCAGGAAAAATTTAAAAAGCAGGGATAGTACTGTGCCGTGGCATATTGAACACATTTCAATCAAAATGGATAAAATAAGCAAAGTGCTGGTTTTAGTGGAGATAAGCTTCAGTTATCTGGAAAACTCAGCTAAGCTGCATAATTGAAGACACTCTCAGCTTTGAACCATAAAAACCTAGCAAGGCATTCAAACAACCAATCGGACGAGTCCCAGCGGTGCATGTGGGGCCGGGGCACAGCAGGCGAGGTCTTGGTTGAGACTGAGCCTCAGATTTTATGAAAGTTTTATTTTTATTTTTTCTTTCCATGCTGGGGATTGAACTCAGGACCTCACACATGCTGGGAAAGTGCTCTACCACTGAGCCAGACCCCAAGCCCCTTCCTCCTTTATATTTATTTATTTATTTATTTATTTTGAGACAGGGTCTTGCTGGCTTTGAATTTATGATCCCCCTTTGTCAGCCTCCTGAGTCACTGGGATTACAGGTGTGCACCATTACACCCAGAAGAAAGTTTGACCGTTCTGTGTAGACAAAGGTGACTTTTATGTTTTTATTTTTGCAATGCTAGGAATTGAACCCTGGCCCTCGGGCATGCTAGGCAAGTGTCCCACCACTGAGCCACACCCACAGCCCTACAACAGACATTTTTTTTTTTTTTTGGTGGTACTGGGGATTGGACCCAGAGGGGTTCTACCTCTGAGCTTCAGCCCCAGCCCACTTTATTTTTTATTTGGAAACAGGGCCTCGCTAGATTGCTGAGGGCCTCACTAAATTGCTGAGGCTGGTCCCAAACCTGCTATCCTTCTGTCTCAGCCTCCCAAGTACCTGGATTACAAGCATGCGTCACTACGCCCAGCTTGACAACAGACATTTTTATTTTATTTTATTTTATTTTATTTTATTTTATTTTATTTTATTATTTTTGCAGAACCGGGGATTGAACCCAGGGGCATTCTACCTCCGGGCTACACCCCCAGCCCTATTTTTTATCCTTTATTTTGAAACCGGGTCTCACTAAGTTGTGGAGGCCTCACTAAGAAGCTGAGGCTGGCCGCGAACCCGGATCCTCCTGTCTCAGCCTCCCAAGTACTGGGATTACAAGCTTGCGCCACCACGCCCGGCCACAACAGACATTTTTAAACGGACAAGCAGTCCTTAAGTTTAGGTAGAGGCTGGGTTTTAGCTCGGGGGCAGCTTACAGTGTTGATTCAGGAAAAACACTTTCATGAGCCTGTGATTACAAGCAAACATCCACTGTGGCGGGGACTACAGGGTGAAATGAAGCGATTGTCTTCCCTGGGGCAGAGTGCGACTCAGCCCTGTCTCTACAAGTGACTATATTTTCTGGGCAGATGTGTGATGTGGTCTTGTCCACGACCCGGGGATCACCGAAGGCTGCCTTTGGTCCCCATAAAGGCAGCACGTCTGGGAGGCCACCTGGGCTGAGGTTCCCTCAGGCCCAGTTTTTCCTTGTTGTTATTATTGTTTTGTTTTGTTTTGTTTTTGTGGTACTGGGGATTGAACCCAGGGGCATTCTACCTCCATGCTGCAGCCCAGCCCTATTTTATCATTTTATTTTTATTTTTTGTGGTACCGGGAATTTAACCCAGAGGCATTCTACCTCCGAGTACACCCCTAGACCGATTTTATTTCTTATTTGGAAACAGGATCTTACTAGGTTGCTGAGGGCCTCATTAAATTGCTGGAGCTGGCCTCAAACCTGCAATCCTCCTGTCTCAGCCTCCCAAGTACTGCGATTACAGGTATGCACCACCGCACCCAGTTCAGACCAGGTTTTATTCAACAACTACACCTGTGGATAAAAGTGAACCTTGCACACTGCTAACAGGTGTGTAATTAGCACAGCCATTATGGAAACCAGTGTGGAAGTTCCTCCAAAAACTAAAAATAGGGCTGGGGCGTGGCTCAGTGGTAGAGTGCTTGCCCAGCCTTCCGAAGGCCCTGGGCTCCATCCCCAGCACCACCAAAAACTAAACAAAACAAACCTAAAAGTAGAATCGCCCTATGACCCAGCATTCCCACTTCCGGGTGATAACCGAAAAGATTTGAAATCTGTTTGTGGAAGAAATATCTGCATGTTCGTGGCAGCACAATGTGAATAAACAATTGCCAATTTTGGAATCAACATAAGTGTCTAATCACAGATGAAGAGATAAAGATGTGGTGCATATACAATGGAATACCAGGTTTTTTTGTTTGGTTTGGTTTTTTGGGGGGGTACTGGGGATTAAACCCAGAGGCATTCTACCTCCGAGCTACACCCCCAGCCCATTTTATTTTGAAACAGGATCTTGCTAAATTGCTGAGAGGCTCACTAAATTGCAGAGGCCGGCCTCCAACTGCAATCTTCCTGTTTCAGCCTCCCAAGTACTGGAATTACAGGTGTGTGCCACTACACCCAGCATTTTTTGTTTTTGAAACACAATCTTACATGTCTGCTGAGAGTCTCGCTACTTGCTGAAGCTGTCCTCAAACCTGTGATCCTCCTGTCTCAGTCTCCCAAGTACTGGAATTACAGGTGTGTGCCACCACACCTAACTCTAGTCAATCTTTAAAAAGAAGGAGATCCTGGGCTGGTGGTCTAGCTCAGTGGTAGAGTATTTGTCTAGCATGCATGAGGCCCAGGAGTCAATCCCCAGCACTGCAAACAGATATAAATAAATAAAAATAAAAAGAAGAGCCGGGCGTGGTGGCACACACCTGTAATCCCAGTACTTGGGAGGTTGAGACAGAAGGATCACAGGCTTGAGGCCAGCCTCAGCAATGTATCAAGGCCCCCAACAACTTAGTGAGACCCTGTTTCAAAATAAAAACAAAAAGGGCTGGAGGTAGCTCAGAGGCAGAAGGCCCCTGGGTTCAATCTCCAATACCACACACACACTTAAAGGAAATCCTGTCTTTTGTAGCAACATGGATGGACGTGGAGGACACTTAAGTGAAAAAAGCCAGGCATGAAATACAGATACCGCATGATCTCACTTACACGTGGGATCTAAAAGGATCAAACTCAAAGAAGCAGAAAGCAGAATGGTGGTTTAGAGGCTAAGGGGTGGGAGGAATGGAGATGATGGTCAAAGGGTAAGAAAATCTCTGCTAGCCGGGCGTGGTGGCGCACGCTTGTAATCCCAGTACTTGGGAGGCGGAGACCGGAGGATCTGGGTTCGCGGCCAGCCTCAGCTACTTAGTGAGGCCCTCGGCAACTTCGTGAGACCCGGTTTCAATATAAAGTATAAAAAATAGGGCTGGGGGTGTAGCTCGGAGGTAGAACGCCCCTGGGTTCAATCCCTAGTACCGCAAAAAAAAAAAAAGAAAATCTCTGTTAGGCAGGAGGAATAAGGGTTTTTTATTTTTAGATCCATTGCACAGCATAGTGAATATAGTTAATAACAGTGTATTGTCTGTTTCAAAATTGCTAAGAGAGTAAATTTCAAATATTCTCATCACCAAAAAAATTATAGGTATTTGAGGTGATTGACATGTTAATTAGATTGATATAATTAATCCACATTGTATTCGTAAATTAAAACACACAGTTTGCGATTTACAATCAAATCGAATCAAGAGCCACTCCCGAGGTCGCCTTGAGGAGCCCTGCAGATTCCAGGGCTTGTTCCGGTACCCTCAGCAAGCAAAGGGCGAGCGTGCATTCCTGGGGGCAAGGGGGTCCCCTGCGAGGAATGGCTGCTTCACCATCCCTTGGCCAGAAATAGGGCCTTGGAAGGCGACTTGGACTCCTGGAGGGGAAAAGTACTGTAGGATGTTCAAGGGGAGCTGGGACTCCCTAGCAGATTGCAAGGGGAGGGTCCCCCATCATCAGGCTGTGGTTCGAGGCACAGAAGAGGCCACCTTCCTAGTCCTCAGCCCCAGTGAAGAGGACCTGTAAGTGCTGAGACAGACTGCCCTGTGCCCTGGGGCGGCCACACCTACAAAATAAGGTAGAACAGCACGGGGCAGCTGCCTGGGGACAGGTCACAGATGAGTGGACTTTCCCACGGGGACTGTCCACAGGACCTATTTATTATGTCTGTCTATTCTCCCTACTGAGAATCAAATTAATTCCCTCCATGAGAAATGAAGAAAAACAGCAGACGGGGCTCTTGCCAGCTAGAGGAATTTCACAGAAAAATAACAAGACAAGGACTCTTTCCAAGGCAACAAACCAAAGTGGCTGAGCGCGCGGGCTGGACTTGAGTCCTGGCTCTTCTGCATCCCGATCGTATGACCTCGGGCAAGTCGCACAGTCTCTGGGTGCCTTGCTTTCCTCATATGTGAATCGGGTATGATGACATTCATCAGCTTAGGCTAGGCCAAATGCAAACACAAACAACTGCAGTCTCAGTGGCTTACAACAGAGAAGGTTCATGACTTGCTTTCTCTCCTTCCTTCCTTCCTAGGATTGAACCCAGAGGCATTCTACCTCTGAGCTATACCCCCGTCCCTTTTTATTTTTATTTTATTTATCTATTTTAATTTTTTGTGTGTGAGGGGTACTGGGGATTAAACCCAGGGGCATTCTACCTCTGAGCTACACCCTCAGCCCTATTTTGTTCTTTATTTTGAAACAGGGTCTCACTAAATTGCTGAGTCTGGCTGTGAACCTGCCATCCTCCTTTCTCAGCCTCCCAAGTACTGGGATTACAGGCGTGTGCCACCATGCCCGGCTCTTATTTTTTATTTTGAAACAGGGTCTTGTTAAGTTGCTGAGGCTGGCCTCAAACCTGCAATCCTCCTGTCTCAGCAAATAAAAAAATAAAAAGGGCTGGGGGTGGAGCTCAGAACACTCCTGGGTTCAATCCCAAGTACCAACCCCCCCCAAAAAAAACACATACGTCACTCTGTTTGCATTTCCCCAGTCAAAGCTGGTTACATAGCTAAGCTTGATGTCAACATGGTGGGGAGGTATAATTCTCCCACAAAGAGGTGCAGAGAATATTTTGTACAATAATTTACTCTACTGCAGTACTTTTCTATGTAAAGTGCTTCAAATAGTACTGGATAAGGTCATATAAATGCTATAAAAGGGCTATTACTAACACCTCTTTTTCTATTTCCAATTGAACCTATTTGGTAGTTTTCCTAAGGAGGCCAATTGATCTCAGTTTCTGGTTCAAAATAGCCCCTACAGCCAGGCATGGTGGTGCACGCCTGTAATCCCAGTACTTGGGAGACTGAGATAGGAGGATCGCAGGTTCGAGGCCAGCCTCGGTAACTCAGCAAGACCTTGTTTCAAAATAAAAAAATTTAAATGGCTGGGGGTATGGCTCGAAGGTAGAATGCCCCTGGGTTCCATCCCTAGTACCAAAACAAAATCAAAATAACCCCTACATCAGAAACTGTCCAATTTGGCAAGAACCACCAAAACACCAGAAAGAAACCCTGGTCCACGCACTATACCATCTGGCCAACCATTTATAATGAGCCCCCTCATGTCTCCTGTTTGTCTCCATCCTCGGGCAACACCTCTCTGATTTCTGGCGCTATTGATTGGTTTAATTTTATATAAATGGCATCATAGACTATGTACTCTTTGGGGGAAGGGTCATGGAGGGTCTGGCTTATTTCACTCAGCATAATTCTTTTTTAATTTAACTTATTTTTTATTTTATTTTTTGCTGTACTGGGGATTGAACCCAGGGGCATTCTACCTCAAGCTACACCCCCAGCCCTATTTTTTAATTCTTTATTTGGAAACAGGGTCTCACTAAGTTCCAGAGGGCCTCACTAAGTAGCTGAGTCTGGCCACGAACCTGCGATCCTCCTGTCTCAGCCTCCCAAGTACTAGGATCACAGGAGTGCGCCACCACGCCCGACAGCATAATTCTTTTTAGATCCATGATGCCATTCTTTTTCAAGACCACTTGAGTTCAGCCTCCTTCCTGGATGGACAGGGCCCATAGATTCCAACCTTAAGAAGTAGTTGGAATCTGGACCTCAAAGCCTGATTTGGAGTCTCGTTGGAACATTCTAATGAAGAGGAATAAATAATGCTGTGTTTTCCTGGCCCCGTCTCTGCAAGTCTCTCCCTGAAAGACAGGCATCAAGGTGCTGGGCGAGCGCATCTCAGCTATTTCGGGATGACGAGGCCTGCAGAGCGCAGCCTCTGCAAAGTTATTCTTAACTCGCTTGTCTGGAGGCAGACAGTAATAGCTCCACTTCTGTCAAATGCTTAGACTATGGAGGGAATGAGCCTGGGCTGCGGGCCAGCAGTTCTGTTTCCTCTTAGGATTGGGATCGGCATTATCTGGGACCAGTGTCTGGCCAACAACTTTTGTGTGTGTGTGTGTGTGTGTGTGTGTGTGTGTGTGTGTGTGTGTGGTACTGGGGATTGAACCCAGGGGCATTCTACTGCTGAGCTACACCCCCAGTCCGATTTTATTTAATTATTTATTTATTTGTTTATTTATTCTTTTCTTGGTGTTGGTGCTGGGGATTGAACCCAGGGGTATTCTACCTCCGAGATACACTCCCAGCCCTATGTTTAAATTTTTATTTTGAAATAGGGTCTCGCTAGGTTGATGAGAGTCTCACTACTTGCTGAGGCTGGCCTCAAACCTGCGATCCTCCTATCTCAGCCTCCCAAGTACTAGGATTACAGGCATGTGCCACCAGCCCGGCTCTTATTTATTTATTTATTTATTTATATTTTTTTTGCGGTACCAGGGATTGAACCCTGGGGCATTCTACCTCCGAACTACACCCCCAGCTCTATTTTTTATTCTTTATTTTGAAACAGGGTCTCACTAAGTTGCAGAGGGCCTCACTAAGTAGCTGAGGCTGGCTGTGAACCTGGATCCTCTGGTCTCAGCCTCCCAAGTACTAGGATTACAAGCGTGTGCCACCATGCCTGGCTTATTTTTTTTTTTTTATTAAACAGGGTCTCACTAGGTTGATAACAGTCTCACTACTTGCTGAGGCTGTCCTCGAACCTGCGATCCTCCTGTCTCAGCCTCCCAAGTACTGGCATTATAGGTGTGTGCCACCATACCCAGCTAACAACTTTTTTTTCCTTGAAGTCCTGGGGATTGAACCTAGGGGCATTCTACCGCTGAGCTACACCCCCAGCCCTTTTTATTTTTCATTGTGAAACAGGGTCTCACTAAGTTGCCGAGAGTCTTGCTAAGTTTCTGAGGCTGGCCTTGAACCTGCTATCCTCCAGTCTCAGCCTCCCATGTACTGGGATTACAGGCATGCACCACCACACCCAGCCTCTTCTCCTCTTCTTATAAGGACACCTGCTGTATTAGATTAGGACCCACCTAAATCAAATACAGCTTCATCTTAACTTGATTATATCCGCTAGGAATCTTTGTCCAAATAAAGTCACATTCACAGATATTAAGGGTCAGGACTTCAACATACCTTTTGCGAGACACTTCAACCCACAACAGAGGGATAGCTGGCTTCAGGTATGGCTGGCTTCAGGAGCTCATGCAATGTCATCAAGGCTCTGTCTCTTCAGTGCTCCCTGGCTGATGGTCACTAAAAGCCCAAAGACACAAGTACAGGGAGGTGGTACAGGGGGTTGGTCAGGGGAAGAGCAGTAGACAGCTCTCACGGTTCATGCTGATGGCGAGCAAGACGGACAGTGAGTCAGGGAAGAGGAGAGCCGGGCGTAGTGGTGAGTGCTGTAGTCTGCATGGTGTTTGTTCCCCAAAGATCTGTGTGTTCGGAGCTTAGTCTTTGATGTGGTGCTGTTAGGAGGTGGGACCTTTAAGAGGCGGGGCTGAGCCGGGCGTGGTGGCTCACACCTGTCATCCCAGTATTTGGGAAACTGAGACAGGAGGATCTCAGTTTTGAGGACAGCCTCAGTAACTTAGAGGGGCTCTCAGCAATTTAGCAAGACCCTGTTTCAAAATAAAAAATAAAATAGGGCTAGGGGTATAGCTCAGAGGTAGAACAGAACAGCCCTGGGTTCCATCCCCAGTGCCCTCCCACCCCCCACACACATGAGGCAGAGATTAGTGGAACATCCTTAGGTCAACTGGGGGCATGCTCTTGGGTCAATTGGGGGAATGCTCTTGGAAGAGATTATGGGACCCCAGCCCCTCTGTGGATTCTTGTTTCAGGATATGGTTCTTAGGCGGGCGTGGTGGCACATGCCTGTAATCCCAGTACTTGGGAGGCTGAGACAGGCAGATCACAAGTTCAAAACCAACTTAGCAAAGCTCTCAGCAACTTTGTGAGACCCTGTTTCCAAATAAAAAGTAAAATAGGTCTGAGGGTGTAGCTCAAAGGTAGAATGCCCCTGGGTTCCATCCCCAGCACCACAAAAAAAAAAAAATCTGGAAAATCTGCTTGTTCATCCTACACATGCTCTGCCATTGGCCAGACACCCTTGCTAGAACCTGCAACATGTGTTTGAACTTTCATCACCCAAAACTATAAGTTAAATAAATAAACCTCTTTTCTTTCTTTCTTTCTTTTTTTTTTTTTTTTTTTTTTTTTTTTTTTTTTTTTTTTTTTTTTTTTTTTTTTTTTTTTTTTTTTTTTTTTTTGCAGTACCAGGGATTGAACCCGGGGCATTCTACCTCCAAACTACACCTCCAGCCCTATTTTTTATTCTTTATTTTGAAACAGGGTCTCACTAAGTTGTGGAGGGCCTCACTAAGTACCTGAGGCTGGCCACGAACCTGCAATCCTCCTGTCTCAGCCTCCCAAGTATTGGGATTACAGGCATGTGCCACCACGCCCAGCAATAAACTTCTTTTCTTTATAAAGTTAGCCGGCTTCATGCATTTTGTTAGCAACACAGAACTGACTAATACAGTGAGAGGGGCAAATTAAAGATGACTTGGATAAGGAGCGGATATAGAGGAAAGGGTGGTGCCAGTGGAGTGGAGCTGTTATGGGTCCTGGACACTTTGTGACCTGACTGGGGCAGGTCTCTTTAAAGGGTCCAGTAAAGAACAGGTACCCAACACCAAGCTTGAGGAAAAACACTCTTTTTGTGTAGAGCTTAGTGTCCCCTTTCAGGACCAGTAGCATGGGATCTGCTGTTTTCCCTGTCCAGCTGTCCAGCTTCTGTCCCCATTCCCTTGGTGACAGCGCCATCCTTTCCCTTGAGGATAATCCCCACAACTACCAGCTCCAGCTCCAGCTCCAGCTCCCGGGGGCTCCAGGACTGGAATCGAGAGAGTCCATCCCCTTAGCCACAGTGACTGGCTCCGGGAAAGGTCCGCTGTGTGTCTGGTGAGTCCTAATCCTAGACTTTTTCTGGAACTATTGGGAAAAAGAAGGGCTCTCTTCCCCTGGGGGGAGGGTGCCACGCGGGTAGGATGTAAGTGTGAGGCTGCTAGGGACCATCTGCACCACCACATGGGAGAACTTGCCTCTGAAGGAAATCGAGACAGGAGGGAGCAGAGCTGAGAAATGCAGCGAGAGAGCTGGAGGCCTAGGACAGGGCTCCCGCAAAGGCCTGTGCCCGGGCCCTGCAACGGCGTCCCAGACGCTCCAGAATCCCTGTGGGCCGGGGCATCCCCTCGCAGCTTCAGCTGCTGTGAGTAGGGTTTCCCTCATCTACAGCGAGGGCCCAGCTTCCACAGGGCTGCTGGTCACAGGCACCGCAGCCTTGGACCCCGGGCAGGTAAGATGGCCCTGGTGCCTGCCACCTCCAAGGAATTGGGACAGAACGCTGTGGGGTTTTATTTTCCCCTCTTACCCTCAAGCATTTGGTTAAGAAGAAAGAAGAGGCTAAGCCAGGTGTGGTGGCGCACGTCTATAATCCCAGTACTTGGGAGGCTGAGACAGGAGGATCGCAGGTTCGCGGCCAGCCTCAGCAACTTAGTGAGACCCTCAGCAACTTAGCAAGACCCTGGTACAAAATAAAAAATAAAAAGGGCTGGGCAGGGGTGTAGCTCAGAGGTAGAATGCCCCTGGGTTCAAACCCTAGTACCACAAAAAAAATAAATAGAAAGGAAGGAGAGAAGGAAGGGAAGGAGGAAAGGAGGGAGGAAGGGAGAAAGAGAGGAAGGAAGGGAGGGAGGGAGGGAGGAAAGAAGAAAGGAGGGAGAATCCGTGATACCCTGAGTCACTCTGGACCTTCCCCATACACCTGGTATCCATCCAGGTGGTGGCGATGGGGACCACCCAGAATCTTTCTCTGAATCTCTTGGCCTGCTATGGTTAATACTGAGTCATCAGCCACCTTGGCTAAAGATGGGCTTTAGTTAATTCCATGTGGACACCTTACATTTAATGCTTCTTACCTTCACACCCCATTCGAGCTTAACAACAGCCACATCAGAGAGGCGAGACTGATATTGTGGTTATTGTTATTTCCACCAATGTGCAAATGAGAAAGCTAACCCAGTGGTTTCTCGGGGTATATGCCTGCAGTGTGACTGCCACCGAGCTGTGGTCAGAAAGAAGCGAAACTGGCCCCATTCATCCATTTATCCACCTATTTGTCCAACAAATATTGGTACTGGGGATTGAACCCAGGGGCATTCTACCTCCAAGCCACACCCTTATCCTTTTTTATTTTTTATTTTAAGACAAGGTCTCTCTAAGTTGCTTAGGGTCTCACTAAATGGCTGAGGCTGGCCTCAAACCTACAATCCTCCTATCTCAGTCTCCCTAGTACTGGAATTACAGGAATGTGCCTCCATGCTCAGCTACAACAAATATTTATTAAGGATCTGTAAGAGCCAGTTTTTTCCCCACTAATTTCAGCAATAAGTTTAAAAATAAATAAATGAGCTGGGTATGGTGGCACATACCTGTAATCTTAGTACTTGGGAGGCCGAGACAGGAGGATCAGCAGATTTAAGGCCAATCTCAGCAACTTAGAAAGACCCTTAGCAACTTAGCAAGACCCTGTTTCAAAATAAAAAAAATAAGCAGGGCATGGTGGCGCACGCTTGTAACTTGGAGGTAGACTGCCCCTGGATTCAATCCCCAGTACCACAAGATAAATAAACAAACAAACAAACAAACAAAAAACAAAAATAAAAAATCCTAATGGCTCAAAATGACAACAATTTATTTTATTTTATTTTGGTACTGAGGCATTCGACCTCTGAGCCACACCCCCAAGCCCTCTTTTTTTTCTTTTTCTTTTTTTTTTGGCGGTACTGGGGATTGAACCCAAGGCATTCTACCTACGAGCTACACCCCCAGCCCTATTTTTTATTCTTTATTTTGAAACAGGGTCTCACTAAGTTGCGGAGGACCTTACTAAGTAGCTGAGGCTGGCCAGGAACCCAGATCCTCCTGTCTCAGTCTCCCAAGTACTGGAATTACAAGCATGGGCCACCACGCCTGGCTTTATTTTTCATTTTGAAACAGGGTCTTGCTAAGTTGCTTGAGGGTCTTGCTAGTTGCAGAGGCTGGCCTGGAACCAAGTATCCTCCTGTCTCAGCCTCCCAAGTACTGGGATTATAGGTGTGTGCCACCACACCCAGTTACGACAACAATGTTATTATAACTCATGATTGTGCAGGTCAGGAATGTGTGCAGGGCTCAGCTGGGTGATTCTTCTGTCCTGCAGAGCCTGGCCCGGGTCAGTCAGTGGTATTGGGCTGGTGCGCTGGGATGGTCTGGAAGATACAAGATCACTTCCCTCACATGCCTGGCTTCTGAGAAGAAATAGCTGGAAGACTGAGCTCAGTTGCACCCTTCTCCCTCTCTATCTAGTTTCAGGACCACTCTCCCAGTCCAGGGCTCTAAAAGTGAGGGTTCTGAGAGATAAGAAATAAAATTGCCACCCAGGCATGGTGGCACCTGTAATCCTAGTACTTGGGAGGCTGAGGCAGGAGGATCCCAGGTTTGAGGATAGCCTCGGCAATGTAGCAGAGCCTCAGCAACCTAGCAAGACCCAGTTTCTAAATAAAAAGTAAAAAGGGCTGAAGGTGTAGCTCAGAGGTAGAAAGAAAATTGCCAATCCCTTTTAAGTCCTGGGCCTGGAGATTGGCCCAGTATCCTGTCTGTCATGTTTGTGGTTCAAGTTGTCACTGAGCTCCCCAGATTCAACGGTGGGAACATGGGTTCACTTTTCAGTGGGAGCATTGTCACAAAGTTGGAACCATCTTTCATCTACTATGGGTGATCCCAATGGAAATGGACAGAGGATGGTGGGTGGAAGGTAAATTATAGAGGTAGAAGTTCCAAGACTTGGCAGCCACTTGTAGTCATTAATTTGTGGCATATTGATTGAGCCATTTACTACGTGTCGGGCAATGTTATAGACACTGTTGACACCATAGCGAACCAAACAGATAAAAATCACCTCCATGAACTCCTAGGCAGGTGGGTGGGATGGGGAGCGATGGCGCTGAGGGTCAGCACAGTGTGCCATTGTAGAGGGCGCCCCGAGGCCAATTCGAATTCGAGTTTGATAGCATCACCAAGAAGCTAAGTGCTCAATTCTCCTGGCACTTGGGCTGAAATCAACCACAGTAACGGCTCTCCAGCTGCAAGCGAGTGAGGAAATCCTGGATTTTGCTTCCGACCACAACCAGGGCCTGTGAGATTACAAAGAGAAAAACAAGTATTTAAACAGCCTCATAGATTTCCTGCCTTCCTTGGACAGGAAAAGCATGTGGAATCGTGCAAATCCACAGCTCGCTGTAAATAATGCGCCACGACAAGGAGGGTGCTAGTGCTGGAATCCACACTCAGCTTACTTTCCCCACTCGTTTCAACTGGATAACCTCTCCGCTGACCCTCCATTTAAGAAACAGAAGTTTCGGGCTTTAGGAAATGGTTTTGGGGGCACCTGGAAACACAGATTAGCTTTATTTCTTTTCTTTTTTTTTTTTTTGCGGTAGCGGGGATTGAACCCAGGGGCGTTCTACCTCTGTGCTACACCCCTGGCCCTATTTTTTATACTTTATTTTGAAACTGGGTCTCACGAAGTTGCAGAGGTCCTCACTAAGGAGAGA
>PVJS01047270.1:0-15510 GCA_004027185.1 Glis glis
ATGGTAGCAGCTTTCGAACGCATTTCCTTGTTTTCGTTTCGCTTTTTCAGGTCACTAACATACCTTTAACCAAACTCTATATTGAATTATCTCTACTAAAATACTGGTGTGGTTCCTGTTTTCCTGACTAGACTATAACTGTTATACAGAAGGCTTTTACAAAATGTTAGTGAGTGTACACATTGCAGGAAAGGCAACCAAGAGGTGTGATCGGTATGTTTGGCTATGCTCAGTGGTGGCTAAACGTGTACCCCAAAAGAGTCAGAGGAGAAAACAAAGCTTTCAGGATTGCAGTACTGCCAAATCATTGAGCATGGGCTGTGTTGTGTTCAGGAGACAGTGCACATGAGGGAGTGTAAAGAGGAGAGAAAAAAGATTGCAGAATCAAAGGTGAACTCAACTTAGAAAATGCACCTGTGGCAAGCCCTTGTTGGGGTGCGATGATGATGATCTTGAACTTTCTGAGGGCAAGTCACCATCAGACTGCAGTTCTTAAGAAGAGCAACATCTTTTAGGGGCTGTGGTGAAGTTACAGGAAAAACAGTGGGCTGAACAGTCACAGAAAATGAGACCTGCCCTGACCTGGGCCAGTTACTAACATGGTAAAACTTTGGTGGCAAAGCAAAAGCATATCGACTGAGGGCTGAAGTGCCCCATCTCTGTCTGTTCACAGGGCTCATCTGCATCTGATCCCAGTGAATCATTTATGAGCAGTTTTTTCAAACACTTGATTGGGTCCCCAAACTCACTACTGGGATTGACCAAGAAGACATAGCACTCAGGTTATCTGTTGAGAATACTGTTTGTACCAAACATCGTGTCTATATTAAATTTTGGCTCAGATCTTTTAAATCTATCTACCTACCTACCTAATTGTAGGTACCATAATGTAATTATGTATTTTTGTAGTACTGGGGATTGAATCCATGCCCTCATACATGCTAGGCAAGCCCTCTACCACTGAGTTACATCCCCAGCCCTGTTTTCTAATTTTTTGATAGAATATAATACTGTGATTTAGAAATGTTCACTCATCTCATTGGAATACCATTTTAGACTCTGAAAAATGCCACAGAATTACAGCTCTGTAAGATGAATAAAACTAGAAATATAATGTAGAACATGAGGACTATAGTTAGTAATATTGTATGATATATTGGAAATTTGCCAAGAGTAAATTTTAGGTATTCTTATCACAAAAAAGAAGGAAATTTATGAGATGATGGATATGATAATTTACTTCACTAGTAATCAATATATGTGTGTGTATGTGTGTGTATGAAAACATCATATTGTACACCTTGAATGTATGTAATAAAAAATAACTTTTAAAAAATACCAAATATTTATTGTCATCCAAATGGGTCATATCTTATTATTTTTTGGGGGGAGGGAGTTTCATCCTTTGGGAAACCTCAAATGAACATAAATTTTCTTTGTTAATCAATTTCCCAACTGTATTGCAAATAGGAGCTCAGTAACAATGATGTTAGCTGACATTCCTGTCATTTGGCTCGGGAACCCTTTCTGACACAGCAACGATATTGCCATTTCTTACAAGTGTCCTTTCTAGACAACTTCTATGACTTTGCTTACTTATAATAAATAACAGTTGTAAGAAAGATAGTTTGTCTTGGCCCAGGACCAAATGCCCCAAGGCACACTGCATAAGTCATTACACAATGGATGTGTAGAAAGAAGGAAAAGATTTATTAAAGTAGAAATTCACAATAAATAAATATTAGCTATGAAAGTATCTTAAAGCAGTAGCCACCAACCATTCCCCCACAAGAAGACAACTTTTTTCTGTCCCTTCAGTGAGATGTTCAAGATTTGGCAGGTCCCCAAGCAACAAATTGTAGTCATCTAAGTATTTCCAGAGCATTTTAAGAAGGTTAATTCATTATCTTCCTTAATACAATCATAAACTGTTTATTGCTACATAATCCTACCCCTTCTTCATGGAAGAAGATGCCAAAATAATATACAGGAGAAAACTCTCTTTTAAGAAAGTAACAAAGGCCAGTAGGAAAGGAAGAGGCCCTGTTCTATAGACCTTCAAAATTACCAGTTAATACAAAGGCAGCTAGCTCCTGTAAAGATGTCTTTAATTAATTCTTTCGCTGTCAAACTTCAAAACACCACCATTAAAACTGTATTTCTTCTTATCTGCAAAGCCTGACACTTCTTTACTTTCTTGTTATTATCAAAAAACAAGCTACATACTTATAGGGAATTGTACTATTTCAGAATTAAACAAGTCAGTATTAGTTTTAAACTGAGAGGAAAATGAATACCAGAGGGGTTAAGTGACCAGTTAGAGACCACTGGGGACAGAACCAAACTACAGGTCATGGTTTTCCGATTAACTTTTAGTCCAATGTGATTCCACCAGCACTGCCATGAGTCACCTGCCCGTGGGCCGTGCAGATGAGCCAACTCCACCATTTACATGCTCACGATAGTATTTACTTTTGAAAGTACAACAGGATTAGGCTTGGCCTGGGTTCAGCTAGCGGTGGAGTTATATTTGCCTGCGGGACTTTTTCTTTTAGCTTCCACTCCCTCTCAGGCTCATGAGGCCTGTGAGCCACAGGGCATCCGCTCAGATTGCAACTGTCCCTGGTGCAGACGTATTCTCTGCCCAAGGTTTCTTTACTTTACCCAAGCTCACTCTTGAGATCTAAGTGAAAATGAGTGTCACCAATGGTCTAATTATATCAACTTAACTGCTATTACAACTCTATTGATATTATTCTACTTTTGTTACCACTGACCTCCCCATACTTGAAGGATCAAGTGCCACATCCTGGAAGAACTTAATTGCTGGTTTATCTGCAGCTGGTTGGTGGCTCCCAGATATTCATTCAAAACAATGTGATGATTGTTTCTGTAGTGTACATGTAGTATAGCTCATGCCAGTGTGGGGTCCCCCTAGGCTTTGGGATACTTGAAGGCAGGGCATTGTATCCTCATCTCTAGAGTTCTTAATTTTTATACATTCCTAAATACAGCTTGATTTAAAATTTAAATCTACTGGATAAATGAATATATACTTTGTGATATTTGAAGGAAAAAAGTAATTTTGTCCAATATCAAGTCAGCTAATACCGCCAGGGTAGAAATTACAAATTTATGACTATTAAAGTAAATGGCAGTTTTTAGTGCCTGAGCTCTAAATAGTGTCTTATTGACCTAAGTCACTTTCTGAGTATCTCTTTTTTGGCATTTCTGGAACAATTTCATTTGAGATCATTATTTGGGTTTGGATTTTTACCTATCAAAGGAACTAGCCAAAAAAGAAAGATGAAAGGGGTTAAGCATATGCAGCTTAACTGATAAGTTTACTGGCACAGCTTTTTTTTTTTACAGCTTTGAGATATAATTCAAACACCATGCAATGCACTTATTTCAAGTGTACAATTTGATGATTTTTAAATATAGCATCAATTTTTAAAAGAAGCAAAAACTTAATGATTTTAATACAATAATTTGAAGTGTGAGTACCAGACAGGGAAGTACACTTTTCTGAAAACATATGTCTGATATAGAGAGCTATTAAGTTTAAAACAAATTGAGGACGGATATGAAGTTCTGAAAATCTAGGAAATAAATGTAAATCGGACATGCACTAAACATGAGACTATAAGGGTCTTTTTTTTCCAGGAATGAATAAATGAATGTGAGTTCTTTGCCTCTTTATTTTCTGTGAATCAAGGGCACGTCTAACTATTTTCCAGCCTTACCTCATGAAAGCTTTGAGCTTTCCCTTCATGTTAAAATATATTATTTAACATTTGAGTATGTCAACACCACATTAGGCACTTTAAAAGAACAAAATTAGCCATGCTCCTTACTCAGGAGACTTGTCTACTAAGTATCAGACTAAAGCAAAATGCTATACTATTCCCTCACATCAAGCGATTCAGAGAGTGATATTTTCCCTTAATTCTTCCATAAAATCAATGAAAATTTTCTTCTTTTATACAAACTCAAAGGAACACTCTTTGATTTAACATATACCTTTAGAAGTTGTGTTTGGGCACATTCCACATCTTATTCTTTTATCATGGGACAGAATCAGTGACTACATCTAAAATTAGACCTATTAAATGTGATTTTTTGTCACAAAGCAAAAAGAGATGTCATTTTTACTAACTCTGTCATTGCCCACACAGTTGTAGGTGGGACATTTAAACAAACAGAGAGCTTATTTCTTTCTTGCAACTTCATACTGTGCACCAACTAAACAAGGCAGATAAGATAGGGCAGTGAGGGCCTGCAGAAAATAAATATAAAATGCTACAGTTTAGGCATGTTTTTGTAGTATAATAATCAAAAAAATTATGCTGTAGCCTAAGACATTTTGTGGGTGTTAGACATATAATGCAGGTATGAAGCATTAATGCCTAAATCCATCAAGCTATATTCTCTATAAAATGATTAAAAATACATATTAAAGGGTCAACTTTCAGTCAAATAACTTGTTTTGTCACTGAATTACTAATTTGTTTCATTTATATAAAGTTTTACTCGAGACTCCTTAAACTTTTGGGTCTGCCAGACTGACTCTGCTTGTATAAATATACTATAATCAACTAGATTAATTAGTCAGATTAGCTCAGTATTTCTTTCTCAGTACTTAGAACTTGAAAAGTTCATAATGTTCGAATTAATAATTCAGCATTGGTTCCTAGACTAAAGTCTTTTAAAAAACTAAATTTAATAGTGGCAGAAGTTACAAATTTAGAGATATTATAATTAAGCAAGCAGATGTACATTTTGAAACAGTGCCTCAATGGATATTAAAATGCCCTGAATAAATTCCTGCTACAGTTTGATTTGGTGATCTAAATTTTTGAAAGAAATAATGAAATCAGACAATGACCGGCATACAGTGTTTTCTAAAAGATCTCGAATCAAGTTAATTAAAAAACACACACACACGATATTTTACATGTTTACCAGAGATTTGGAGCAAAGTACCTTGAGAACTCAACTTGTTAGCATTTGTCATTCACCATATTATCAATATGCTGGTTCATAAATGTATTTGGGAATATTTAGCCCAGATGGTTCTCTTAGAGTTTCCATTGAATTAGGTTGATATTTCATGGATAAAAAGACTTTGCTTTAGGACATTAGGCCTTGAGTTGGGCACAGTGGCACACACCTGAAATCCCAGTACTTGGGAGGCCGAGACAGGAGGATCACAAGTTTGAGGCCAGCCTGAGCAATTTAATAGATCCTGCTTCACAATAAAAGATAAAAAGGGCTGGGGGTGTAGCTCAGGGGTAGAACCCCCTGGGTTTGATCCCCAGTACCAAAAACAAAAAAAAGATATCAGGTTTTGAAACTGTGTCTCTGGATTCTCTCTGCCAGAGAGTACAGTGCTTTTTCAGAACAAATACTCGTGAAATTAGATAATTTCATTTTGCAAACAATCTGGAAAAGATTTGGAGAATGAGGAAGAGGGGGAGGCCGGGGGGTGGCGAGAGGAATCTACTCAGGTTTTCTAGCACGTATTTTAAATTTTGCCTTGAGATGTTTAGAATTGAAATAATCAAAAGGTAATCATATTACCTAACTTTGGATAGAAAATGTAAACTAATTCCAAATTTCCAGTACCTACCCTTTCTGCTAAAACTGAGTCTCTCTAATGTGGAGCAAAGTTGAATCGCCCAACCCCACGGCTAATTCTCGCACATTCTCTGGAGCTGAGGATTGCCATACAGTCACCTTATCTTCATAAACCGCAGCAAATGTCACTGGCAAAGTAATAGGAGGAGTTATGGAAGGAAGTATGGCGCACCAATGAAAGCATTCAGAACCGGAGGTATGTAAATCACTGCTCAGGATTTCTTCTAATCGATATAAAAACCCATGAGAGGGTTCAATTCTGGAATCTTTCCCCATCTTACAATTATTTAAATGAGGCAAATATAGATTCCTGGAATCTAACTATTTAAATAACATACATAGTTTCATTTAAAAAACATATATTGACCCTCTTGTCCAAAAATCTCCTGGGGGCTTCATCATGCAAGAATAAATAACAATGTGATTCCTTATGATTTTCCTTTCTATTCTCACTGGTACAAGAATCTCTGAGAATACTTCCTTGAGGTTAAAAAAAAAACCACCCAAATGAAATGGAAGCATGTGTTTTTAGGAGGAAAAGAAAAGTAAATGTAAATGGGAACGAAGCAAAGTTTGCAATCTGATGGTTTTAAGAGCCATGTTATTTAATCTTTGAGATTACAAATTTCCACACTTGTAAATACAGAGTATCACCTCCTAGATAGATAACAGAAAGCATTTGTGTATTATAAATATCAAAAAGATAGTGGCTGTGTATATGTGCTCCACTATCAGGCAGACCAGTGAAGCAGTTTCAACAGTTTCAAAAGTTAAACTCATTTAGGACAATTGTAACTGAATCTTCAAATATCTTCAGGTAAATTCAGAACACTGGATCAAAGTATTTCAGCCCTAAAAGAATCTTCTTCTGAGGTATCTTACAGAATGCTGGAGTGCTTTAAAGTATGGTATCTACTATATTGTGTAATTATATGTATGTAAATATAGACATTTTTATAAACAAAATTTTAGAATGATATACCCTTGTCACCAGGGACAAGAAGCTACTTCCATAAAGTGTGAAGTTGAGATGATTTTCAGGGTCCTAACAAAGCCAAAGTAATTTTAGATTGAACACTTTGTTTTACAAAAAAAAAATGTATATCTCTATTCATGATGTGTGTGTGGGCGGTATAGTTTTGAGAACTTAAGGAGAGTGGCGCTTGGTATAACCTAGGCAGCAAAGGAAAGCATTTAAGAAATACTGTCAACGATTCTGGCAGGAAAGACTGTATAAATACACTGTAGACTCAAACATAAGCGAGCTGGTTAAAAAAAGAAAGGAAACTGTAAGCTAAAACTTCAAAACTTCTACCCCCATGATGAAATAAATTACATAAAGAAAGATATTATCAAGACTTTTCATCCCCACCATGTACCTAATTTCAAAATCCCACTTCTTATAGAATTTTCTTTTCAAATCTGAGGATTCTGTATTCAGCCAATAGAATTGGTTGAATAGTCTTAGCATATTTTATGAAATCATTTATAAGGCCACCAAATGTCTTGGGAACTTTTTCCTCTAATCACTCCTGAATTTGTCCAAATTGGTTTTAAATTATTCCATTCGTAATGGTAAATTTTTATTACAAACATGTTTTTTGCTCCAATTTAAACACAGATATGTCAGTTTGAAGTTGAAATAATTAGATCCTACATGGTTTTTCATGCAGCACATTATTACATTATATAAAAAAAATCCTATCCCATCATGGAAAAGATGTGAAGGTTTATGTACATTTCAAGTTAATTTATTTCATTAAATGGTTTATTCCATGCATGTAGGTGTGTGCATGTATTTTTCAAACACAAACATGCATATATACGGAACCATAAATTATACTCTACAGCATCCCTTTTAAAGTGTGTTTTTTCATTTTAAAATCTTTACATGAATAATATCCAGCATCATGGACCTTGAGCACTGATGATTCTGGCTAACGCTTTTATCCTTTGCTTGAAATTACAGGATCAGTCTAGCCAGAATTTATGAGAACCAGACCTCAGACCTCACATAGCTCACATATTAGACCATTAGGCATCTAACTACCTCTGAACAATTTCAATGCATTATCTCGCCTTTTCCCTGGGGCACAAACTTCACTCGTCCATACTTTTAATATATTTTGTCTGCATGAAGCAGATCGGGTTATTACATGCCAGCAGATCACGACTTACAGAAATTTCATTGCTTCACAAGGATGCAACGACTGTCTCTGTTCTCCACCCTGATGTGGAGCCAAAGGGAAATGGTCAATGCTGCAAATGTCTGCAAATTATCTGGTGGTTTATGTAAAGCCTATTTGATATTTTTACCTAAACACTTTAAACATTTCCATACATTGCCACCCATAGACACTTACCCAAGGAAGGCCGTATCCAAGCACTCTTTTGTTTTTTAAAATTGCACTCTGCTTTAAATAGATGACTAAAGTATCTTAAACAAATGAAAACCACCTAACTTTTACTTTCTCCAAAAGGGTTTTTATATTCCTAATTGAACATCTTGTGTTTTTATTTATGTTTTGATTTGCAGATTTCTAAGACTTCTAAGCTAGGAATTTATTTGCTCTTCAGAAAAGAAATGTAGTGATCCAGATTTATAAATTAATTGATCTTTGAACTCTTCTAAACCTTTTACCTGGATTGCAAAGCCATTACGTTCTTTTCTTTCATTAGGATTTTTTTTTCCCCTTCAGCAAGCTGAACAGGAAACAAGGGTGATCCTATGCTGCTGTCCCCAGAGACTGTTCATCAGCCAGCTCAGTTTACAGCTATTAAAAAAAAAAAAAGAACTCGAGGCAAATAGCATTTGGAAATGTTGCATTTTATCATTATATCATGTGGGATTATTATTATTGTGGGATATGAACAAACAATGGACATTTTCCTCCATAGACATGATGCATTTATTATTATTATTATTTGTTATCTACTCTGAAGCTAGATCTTTGAGCTAGTTGGTTACTTCCTCTAGTTCAATATGTATATATGTATACATATATACATATACACACACATATGTATTTATATACATACATATATGCACATATATATGACTAGAGAACGTGATAGATATGTAATATATATTAGTACATGTGTATGTAATATTTATATTAATGTACATATATATTCTTTTTAAAAAAATATTGGTTAACAGTGTGCAACTTGGCCTTTCCCAATAAAATACTTGGGAGAGGAAGACCAAACTACTGTTATCTAAAACAATTTTCTCATTTAGTTCCAAAGTAAAACAAACAGCAAGGAAAGGTCATTAGTCCCACAGACTAAAATTGTTTTGATGAAGGCCAGCTTTCCATTCTGTTGACAAGTGTCTCAATTCTTTTCAACAGCTCTGGGTGTCCACACTGGAAGAATGCGGGGCAGTCATCAGCCTCCAGGAACCAATGACTCTTGGTGACAATCTGCAGGGCTACCACAGATCCAACTCTCTTCCTCACCCCCTCTTTGATATGAAGTTAGGATAGCTAAGAATGACAATGCGTTCTTAGTGGCAGATTTGAATATAAATACTACTTGAATTTCTGCAGCTGTATACCATTTATCAATAATGGGTTCTCTGCCTAATTGTGCGGTTCTTCAGAGTAAAGTCAGGGAGTTGCAGAGAATCTGCAAAACTTCATCAAGATTTCCTCCAAGAAGGCAGACATTGCATCTCATTCTTATTAGTGGGTCAAGTACTGATTTCCAAAGTAGAATCAGTAAATAAGAGGCAGGGGGCAGATGCAGGGGGAACGGAACCTCTGTGGCTCACCTGACTTTCCTGGAACTTCCACGTTGGCTTGGGAATGAAGGGCAGGTTGGTCTTGAGATTCATGAGCAAGACCTAAACTGCGTGATTTTATCCCCACTGCCTTCCCTGCTAAAAATAAGAATCTCCATTTCTCAACCCAGAAATGAGAATAACCCTATATATTGTATCTTTGCATGCAAGCCTCCCCTTACTATTTATTCTCAGAGGTTTTGCTTGTCAAGTTCTCTAACCTTTCCAAAACTGGACAGTCAAATCGAGTTGCCAATCACTGAAAGGGAAGCCCTCAAGGGCTGGAAGAGTGAATTCAAACCGCCTCTGGAAAGTTCAGAGTAAGAAGCACTGTGCAGAGATAGCCCAGGGATTTCGAAGTCGGAAATGTAGGTTCTATTTTGAGCTATGCCTTGAGCATGTTGCTCTTTTTACAAAAATTTCCAGATGTGAGAGGGAAGACTGCTTACTTTGTGGTGTGTTTGAAGAATTCTTAATCAGAGAATATGATTAGGGCGAAGGATGAAATTCAGCTAATGGCTCTTTTAAAACAAACACTTCGTTCTTCTGGGTGAATTTTTATTGTCTGCCCTTAAACTGAACTGCATTCCACCTTTTTGAGACAGAAAGAGCATTTTGCTAACCTGGAGTTAGGAATGATCAAGGAAATCCAGTGCTGGGGCCTTGGAAGGGCCCAGGGGTGATGCGTAGTCCAATATCTCAGCCAACTCTCGATTTCCCTCCCCAGCACGCATGCCGAGGTACACACATACCCTGCCTAAGTGTGTATAGGAACGCGAAGCTCACCACCCCACAGGCAGCTCACTCCGTGTTCAGATAACGGGTGCTTAGAAGGTGCTGACCTGGGTCAAGCTGAAACCTGTAGCCCTGCACCTTCATCCACCCTTGTCCTGTCCTCTGACCTGTCGCAGGGCAAGCCTGGTTACCTTCTTCCCCTTGACAATCCTTCAAACACTTAGAAAGCAAATCTGCTGTTCTCTCCAGTTCAAGCATCCCTGTCCCTTCAGGCCATCCCTCTTACTACAGGCCTTCGAGGCAAATCACCTCCCGGCCACTTCCCTCACAATGGGCTGCGTTGTCTGTGTCCCCTTTAAAGAGTGGAGCTCTTAACCGGTACCATAGTTCAAACCCAGTCTGATCAGTAGGAAGTACGCTCTGTTTGACCGCTAGCCTTTGGATACTTTTTGTTGTATTAACACAGGGCTTTCTCCCCCCCTCTCTCTCCCTCTCTAAATCTTATGGTGCTTAGTGTCAGCTAAAATCTCTCCTTCGGTCACATAGCTCCTGCCTTGTATTTGTGTAATTGAATTTGGGTACTTAAACATTCTTCACATTTATCTCGTTTTAGAATTTCATCTTCTTAGGGTTGGCCCGTTGTTTCATCCTATCCCAAAATCTTGTTGGCAATAGGAAATAGGCTAAGTTGGTTCTCACTGTGTGAAGTGTGTTTCTGTAAGGGCTTCTACCTTACAATGCTACACCCATACATTTCATTCACACAAGGGGCCGTGAAGTAGGGCTTCCCTGCCTAACTCTGTCAATGAAACTAGGGCTGAAAGGTTAAGTAAGCTACTGATTGTCACACTCCTAGCATGTGGTCAAACCGGGATTCATATCTTAGCAATTTAACTGTCCATGAGCTATTCTGCTGTGCTCTTTCTAAGGATTTCTTTGGATTCTGCTTCTGCCCGTTAATATATTGGCTCTCTCTTCATTTGGCATGAACCAGATTGAGTCATAAGTGTCCAGGGGAATTCTACCTCTGAGCTACACCTCCAGCCCTTTTGATTTTTTATTTTGAAAGAGGGTCTCACTACGTTGCTGAGAGGCTTGCTAAGTCGCTGAAGCTGGTCTTGAACTTACGATCCTCCTGTCTCAGCCTCCCAAGTACTGGGACTACAGGCATGCACCACCATATCCAGCTGGGAATGCAATTTTTAAACTCTCTTAAAAAAATTAGAACAGTTTAAAAAAAAAACGTGAGAAAATAGAGGCTTGGTAAGATTATGTCACATAGCTGGCAAGTCAAAGAGTCATCAGACCTAGAACCATCTGACCCCAAAGCAGGGCTCTCCTTCCCTACCACATGGAAACACGTTGTGCCCATTGTTGTCTTGAGTGCTCGTTATTCAGCAAGGACATCTTTTAAATGCCAGGAGAAAATAAAGGAGCAAATTTGGTGTGATACCTAAGACAGTCACCTCACTACCGGAACCAACAATTTGTTCAGGCCTCAGTGTCTCCATTGGTTGAAATCAATTAGTGGGACCCATCTACAGAAATCCCTTAACAATGACTACACAAAAAAAAGGCACTTTAAGAAAAAAAAGATAGCCGGATGTGGTGGGGCACGCTTGTAATCCCAGTACTTTGGGAGGCGGAGACCAGAGGATCCGGGTTAGCGGCCAGCCTCAGCTCTCTCTCTCTCTCTCTCTCTCTCCCTGTCTCTCTCTCTCTCTACTTAGCGGGGCCCTCCGCAACTTCATGAGACCCAGTTTCAAAATAAGGTATAAAAAATAGGGCCGGGGGTGTAGCGCGGAGGTAGAACGCCACTGGGTTCAATCCCCGGTACCACAAAAAAAAAAAAAAAGATGAGGACTTCTCAAATTCTAGATTTTACCCCCTCTACTATCTGCTTGGTGATACTTCAACGAGGCCAAATAGAAAATAAAGTCTTTAGTTCCTCATTGGGGATAGAAGTCTCCTTACCACCATGACACAGTCTTGCCAACCTCCCCTTCTGTAAGAAACATGCCCCCTCTTGAGCTTTCTGGGACCACCAGCTGTTGAGGAAGCCCGGTGGATCCTCTCTCTCCTTTGCAGTCTTGACACCATCTGGAACAGTCCCCTCCACGTTCCCTGCACTGACAACCTCCAGCTTGTGTTTCTCAAGGAGCAAACCCCAGTCTTGACCCTTCACTACATGACGATGCTCTCACTAGGTAAAGGAAATGACAAGATCACCTAGTCTGAGCTTCGTCCTCTTTCCTCCTCGGCATATCACTAACAGCGTTTCTCCCCCTGGTCTCAGGGAGAGGAGCCTCTTGCTTTGCAGTGCTAACTTCCCCGTGCGTGCCTCTGCCTCCCGTACTTCTTTCCTTCTTGGTTTTTTGCCCTTTTCCCCCCAACTCCTTGAACTTTCAAGCTCCTCACACTACTAGATCCTTTCTCTTTATTTACAAATGTGCTTGAGCATACCCTCTTAAAAAGAAAAATCCTTCCTCAATCCCACTCCCCACCCCACCCCCCAAGCCAGCATCCTCTCTATTTTCACAGCTCTTGAAAGAAGAGCCCACTTCCGGACCCCCCACTCGGTCCTTCCCTCCTTGCAATCTGGCTTCTGCCCTTGTCACTCCACTGAGACTCTGCAGAACCAAAGGTCACCAATGACTTCCTCATGGCCAAATTCATTGGTATTTTCTCCCTCTTGCCCCCAAACCTCCCCTGTAGACCCCAACTCTGTCAATTGTACGTTTCTTTTTCATTAATATTTATTTAGTAACTACATTATGTCAATCACAGGGACACACTGGGGACCAGGCGCGGAATGATCTTTCATGGCCCTGTATTTTCTCACTTCTTCTGTTAGTTCTTTGATATCTTCTTGAGTCTCTCTAGCTCCTATTGTTCATAAATATACACTTTCCCAAGATCTGTTCTTGGCTCTCTTCTCTGTATCCCTCAGTCACAACTTCAGCTATTATTTCTGAGAGTGATTCTAGATCTCCTCCTAGCCAGGCATGGTGGCACACACCTGTAATCACGCCTGTAATCCCAGTATTTGGGAGGCTGAGATAGGAGGATCACAGGTTGGAGGCCAGCCTCAGCAACTTAGTGAGGCCCTCAGCAACCTAGCGAGACCCTGTTTCAAAATAAAAAATAAAATAGGACTGGGAGTCTAGTTCAGAGGTAGAACACCCCTGGGTTTAATCCCCAGTACCAACAACAACAAAAAACTCCTCCTACTCCAACCCTTCCTGGCTTCAGTTCTGCATACACTGAATTCTTATTTTTTTTCATAAACCTACTCCTCTCTCTTTTTTTTTTTTTTTTTGGTGGTACTAGGGATTGAACCCAGGAACATTCTACCTCCAAGCTACAGCCCTATTTTTTATTCTTTATTTTTGAAACAGGGTCTCACTACATTACGGAGGGCCTCACTAAGTAGCTGAGGCTGGCCGCGAACCTGCAATCCTCCTGTCTCAGCCTCCCAAGTACTGGGATTACAAGCATGCGCCACCACACCCGGCTCCTACTTCTCTTATTTCTTTTAATGGTTACGTAGCACACTTGGGCTCAAAGCCACAGCAGCAGCATCTTGGATTGCTTCCTACCTTTCTTTCTCACCATACCCAGACTGACAAAATCTGCAGATTCTTCCTCCAAACTAGTTCTTCTACTCATCTCTTCATCTCCATTCCCATTGGTCTAAGGGAGGAGTCCATTAACTTTCACTTAGCTCAGGATTTCCCATTGCCTGGGCTGAGGATGTAGTTCAGTGGTAGAGCGCTTACCTAGCATTCACAAGGTCCTGGGTTCGATCCTCAGCACCACAAAACATAATATAAAGTCATTCTCCCAAGACCTTTGGTACTTGGGCAATATGGTCAGTTTACATGCACTATACTAGTTATTTAATATTTTAAATTTAACAGACATACATTCTTGTTTTTCTCTAGATCATCCACAGCAATAGTCTACAGAATCAGAAGTTAGATGTGCGAGTTATATTTTTCCAATACTTACTTAAACTATGTTATTATTAAATCTCAATACCACTTAAATTTACTGTACATACCACAAATAATACCCTCTCCATATTTTGGGAAATATATATATATTTTTTCAAAAGCCATTTAATAAGTATTTCTATCCCCAGTCTTTTTGGCCTTCTAATCCACCTGATTAAACTCTTCCAAATGAATTATTCAGAATGATAACTATATCTCTTGAACAAAAACTCATTCTCCATCCAATCCTATCTAAAATCCTTAACCAATGTTGTCTCCGGTGTGAACAGACCTGCCTCTAACATCATCTCCTGCTGCTTGGGCAGCCTTATCTCAGGCTTTATGGAACCAATCTCTGCTAATCGCTGCTTCCCAAATGCTCCCCGCCCATCCCCCACCCCATCACCTGCCAAAGTCCTCCCTCCCCTCTCTCCTCTGCAGCCTCCTTACAACCTCCACTAATTCCTCAGCTGGAAGTAATCTTTATTTCCTCCAACTCCCACCTTCCTCCTGTACTCATACTTCTCTTCTGACACTTTTCACTTTCTACTTTTAATTTTCGTTCTATAGTCACATTGTGTTTAAATTCCTTGAGGGCAGGATCCGGCTCTGATTCATCACTGCATCCTCCTATTAGTGAAGTGCATGCTCACAGAAAAAAAAAAGGAACAAGCCGACTAAATATTGGTTGAATAAATGAATATATGAGTCAGGTAACATTTTTGGATAAGTGAATTTTGATTAAAGTAGCTGTTTTTTTTTCTCGACAATTCATCTGTACTTTGGTGGTGGGGATGAAAGAGGTGTGTGTGTGTGTGTGTGTGTGTGTGTGTGCGTGTGTATGTGTGTGTGTGTGTGTGTGTGTGTGTGATTTACTGGGCATTGAACCTACGGCATTCTACCTCCTAGCTACACCCCTAGCCATTTTTTTTTTTGAAACAGGGTCTCACTAAGTTGCTGAGGCTGGCCTTGAACCTGCAATCCTCCTGTTTCAGTCTCCCAAGTACTGGGATTATAGGCATGCGCCAGCATGCCCAATAAAAGAGCTTCTTACATATGGCATGACTTGGTCTACCTTTTCCTACATTTGCATTCATTTAAAGCATACAAATGAATTGGATGTAATAAAGTACTTTCATCATAGAACTACAGAAGAAGAAGGGCTGTTTTGAGTGACAACTAAAGTTTTTATTCATTTTTATTTCAATAGGCATATTTCTTTTTTTGCGGTACCGGGGATTGAACCCAGGGGCGTTCTACCTCTGCGCTACGCCCCCGGCCCTATTTTTTTTTTTTTATACTTTATTTTGAAACCGGGTCTCACAAAGTTGCGGAGGGCCTCACTAGGTAGAGAGA
>PVJS01047271.1:0-15510 GCA_004027185.1 Glis glis
ATAGTGAATTGAGCTGAATAAGGGCTACCCAATACTTGGCTACCCAATACTTTAACAGAACCAAAGACCAGAATTAACTTAGAGTCTTTTTACAGTTAACTTGAGAGGGTCCAGGTGTTGAGTGATGGTCCATTGTCCTTTCAGGATAGGAGGTGGGGCCCCTTTAACCCACGTGTAATGAGTCCAACCTCTTTCCAAAGCGCGAGCAGCCGTTTCCATTGTAAGCAGCACCTGATATGGTCCTTTCAGGCTGGCTCAAACTTGTCCTCCTTCCAGGTCTTTATTAGGACACTGTCACTGGGCTGATGAAAGTGTGCTGGAAATTTAAGAGGTGGGGTTTGGGCTAACAATCCTTGTACCCTAAGAGAGGACAGGGAAGAGGAGAGACTAGACACATGATTTCTGAGAAATTGACCTTTGGTTTCCATTGTTGGTATGTCTGAGCCCAGGCCCAAAAGATTAGTTCCTGCCTCAGGTACAAAAAGGAATCTTGCCTGGGCTAGTCTGGTCTTATACTCAACCTGTGTTTTCTCAAAAATAGGTACATTAAATCCTTTTCCCTTTACCCCTGAAACTATTAATGATTTATTAGACAGCTTTAAAGAAGGGGGGGTGATGGTCAAGGGAGGATCTGGCTGCTCCAGAATTAACCAGGAATGTTAATTCCTCCCTTTTAGGTCCCATATGCAAATTTATCGAGGGCTCTTGGCAGGACCCATTCATATAAGAGCCCTTGACCTTCCCAGTTCTCTTCGAAGGTCATAATGGGTAGAACATTTTCTTCTTTTTTCAGGTCTGGGCATTCCCTTTTAAAATGGCCTTCTTTTCTGCACCTAGAAATTGATCTAGCTGGTCTGCAACCCCATGGGGGTCCTCTATAAGAGGGTTGAGTTCCTTTCTTAGAGCTCTAACCTCTGAACTAGTTAGGGGGGCGTTTACAAACCCAATAGCCCCTCCTCCCAGACGAACTTCCCCAAGTGGGTAAAAAGACTGCGACTCTTCCTTTTTAGAAGGAAAAGGGAAACTTTGGACACCCCGTTTACATTGTTGAACCTCTCTTCTCAGTTGGGGAAGGGAGGTACATAATGAAGGAAGGGGGGTCTGAAGTCGCTGCAGTCGACTCAGACTCCCTCCTTCCTCCCCCTCCCTCCTCAGTGACTTGAGGTGGTTCAGTCTGCTGATTCCCTGAATTACAGGGGGGAGGTAAACAGTTAAGGGGGTCCCAATTGTTCTTATTCTCATTCATTTCTGCCTTCATAGGGAACAAGCCTACAGGCTCCTTCCTCCAGCAGAGCACATAATTCATTTTTTCCTGGGTCACAGGATTTTTATTATTGACATATTCGATTAACGACTGGCAAACCCAATCCTCACTCGAACCAAATTTTGGCCAGAATACCGATGGATGGAGGATGGGTTCTTGTATCCAAATGAAACAGCAGTATTTTATCATTTGGTGTTTTCTTTTTCCCTGCTGTCCTGGGATTCTCTTCCCAATATTGGAGCATATGCCCCAGGGGGCTATCTGAAGGAATTTTATTTAATTCTTCTTCTTCCCTGTTTGCCCTTTCACAGGGCGAAGAGGTTCTATTTCCCATATTGGTTTCTCTAGTTGTGAAACCACAACTAGATACTTGGCTGAGACCTAGTTTCCTCCTGCTGGAGGTTTCTAGTATTTCTCCCAGATGCCCTTAGTCTGTCTTCCACTTGGGACCCATATCCCCATAGGCATTTCTTGGCAGGCCAGTTAAAGCCCCTAGCTGGCTCCCCCGAAGAGGAGGCCTTATGCCGT
The DNA here is from genome assembly GCA_004027185.1 of Glis glis. Taxonomy (NCBI): domain Eukaryota; kingdom Metazoa; phylum Chordata; class Mammalia; order Rodentia; family Gliridae; genus Glis; species Glis glis. Next base: position 1,793 of record PVJS01047271.1, read on the forward strand.
ATGAAACGCCAAGGATATAACAGAACAGCAGATTCAGACTCCACACCTGTTACCCCTCATCCAAGTACACATAGCCGTTACTTCCCACCCCAGCCTTCCCAGTTGTGTAACCGCACTACATGCTCATTCAAGCACACACACGCACAACCCCCAGAGTGTCCCGACCACCCAAGTATTACTTGCTTCTCCCCGAAGTATTCATACCTGACTCCACGCGTGAATCTCTGGTCGCCGCGGTATCTGTTAAGGCCTTCTCCCCGCGTTACCTCGCAATTTTCACCTGAAGGTTTATCATCTGCTCCAGAGATTGTGAGTCCCCTCTCTGAAGGCTACCGCAACATGGCAGTCGGATGCGTCTCCCTTAAGAAGAGGGGATCCTCACCACCCTGGAGGGGCACTGTGCCCCGCGTTGGCGCCAATTGTTAGAAATAACTTTTTATGGCGTCTAAAGAAACAGCACGTGTTCGAAAATTGCTTGGCAAGGCGACTTTACTTTTTTGCAAAAAAGGATGCTCCCAGATATGTGAGAGAGCACGCTTCACAAAGAACCCAGTGGGTCTTATACAAGGCTCCTCCTGCGCTGAACTCCTATTGGTCAAAGTTACAGCTTCACATTCTTCCTGGTCAGCTACAGGGGAAAATGGAGGAGGGTCAACACCTGTAATCTCTTAAGAGATGTTAATTTGGGGAAGGAATGTAAGTCCCTACCAGGTTACAAAATGGCCATTTAAGTGAAACTACCTCCTTTGACAGAAAAGATACAATTATATTCTCACATTCATAAAAGAAATGGCTAAGCCAGGCACAGTGGTGCATGTCTGTAATCCCAGTATTTGGGAGAATAAGAAAGGAGGATCACAGGTTTAAGGCCAGACTCAGCAATTTAGCGAGACCCTCAGCAACTCTTTAGTGAGACCCTGGTGTTTTGTTGTTGTTGATGTTGTTGTTTGTTTTGGTGGGTTTTGTTGTTGTTGTTGTTGTTTGTTTTTCTGGTACTGGTGATTGAACCCAGGGGCGTTCTGCCTCTGAGCTACACCTCCAGCCCAAGTTTATGTTTTTTAGTTTGAAATAGGGTCTCGATAAGTCACTGAGGTTCTCACTAAGTTGCTGAAGCTGACCTCAAACCTGTGATCCTCGGGTCTCAGCCTCCCAATCGCTAGGATTATAGGCGTGTGCCACCATGTCCAGCTGAGACCCTGTTACAAAATAAAAGGCCTGGGGGTGTTGATCAGAGGTAGAGTTCAATCTCCAGTACCAAAAAAAGAAGGAAAAAGAAAAAGATAAGAAATGACTAAAAGTTGTTGCCTTATCTAGTGTTGTTGTAAAAATAAAACTAGGTTAAGGCATGTAAAAGCTCTTTAGATGAATTCCTTTGCATGTTCCGCACAATGGTCTAGATAGTGAAGCAGAGCTCACAGCATGTTGTGATCACTAGGAGCCCAGAAGTTTGTGCAGGAACTCCTTGGGCAGGGCCCTGTAAGTGGCCCCAGGTCTAGCCCAGCCCCTGGAAGTGAGCAGTGATGAATGGCTTTGCCACCTGTGTGGCCCATCATTTTAGCTGTGAATGGCACTATTGTCTCCTTTGAAAACAGATTAAATCCCAAGGGAATGGAGGTTCTTGAAGCTTAACCATTCCCTCTGCCACCAGAGCTTGACAGCTGTAAGTCAGAGTCTCTGGAAACCCCCACCTGCCTCCTGGAGGTTTGCTGCACCTCCTCCTTGTACACCCCAGTACAGATCTGCATGCAGCACTGAAGGCTGGGTACCGCCCATGATGGCCTTTGCCTGTCCCTGTCCTTCACAGCTATTCCTTCATACCCTTTACACAAGACTGTAGCCCCTAACTGTCCCTCTCCATGCCTCCTGATAAAATCTAAATTGACCAATAGCTGCTACTCTGTAAGAATAATTAATTTTTCCTTCTTCAGAAAACCATAATTGAGAGCTGGTCAGGGTGGCACCCTGCCAGGCTCTGTGCCAGCAGCGCATGGGACGACGCGATGAAATAAATGTTCTTGAGACTTTATTCCTGGTCTCGAAGAGATGAGAGGGGAGAAAGGCAAGAGAAGCAAACTCCCCGAACAAAGCTAAGCTCTTCCTTTTATTATAGGCTTACAGAATTTAGGCTGGGTCATCAAATCATTAATTGTCTCTGGCTAAGGAGTAGAGCACTGGGTTAGGAATGCTTTAGAAGATAAGTTGTTATCTGGCAGTTTTTGCAAGAGTGGCAGAGGCTGCTGTCTCCAGCAACCTCCTTAGGCGGTCTTCCACCTTTAAGCAAAGCAAGGAACAGGTGTAGTAAACCAGGAGGAAACAGCTTAGATAGCGAAGGGGCTCAAGAGAGGCAGTCTTCTGCCAAAGCAAGAAAGAAGCTATAAATCCTTAAGCCAATATTTTTTAGATGTAGAACAGTTTCCCACAGCACATAATATGTAATTCCAGCTACTCAGAAGGCTGAGGCCTTAGCAACTAAGAGAGACCCTGTCTCAAAATAAAATAAAAAGGGCTAGGGGTATAGCTCAGAGATAGAGAACTTTCCTAGTAGTGCATGGCTCTGGGTTCAATCCCTAATATCAGAAAAGAAAACAAAGGAAAAGTAAACCTTACTTGGCCAACTAACTTTGAAGCTAGCTTAATTTTGGCCTGCCCCTTCTGTTTAAGCCCCATTAAACAGTCCACTCTCTCTCCAAGTTAGAAGGTGCCTTCAGAGTATTCTCGTGCCTGGCATTCTAGAGTGAAACCCTATATTAATTGTGCACTAGCTACTTTTTTCCCATGGTCTAAGAGACCCAGATTCTGTGTTTATGGCAAGTGGGGACTGAAGGAGGGAAGAGAGTAGAAGTCCTTATTTTCTGAGTTTCATAGTCAGCAGAAAACAGAAAAATTTTCTTCTCTTATTGTTGCAATCATTTAGGTAGGCCTGAGCCTTATAGAATAAACTGCTATAATTTTCATTGTAGTATTGACTTAGAAGACTAAATAAGTCTTCTGCCTCTCTTCAGGCAGGGCTGGGACTAGGGTGAGGTCAGAGAGCACTTGTCTGGGACACAAAATTTAAGAAGGTGGCCCAAAATTCAGTCACCAAGATGAACCGTATTTTCATGTATATTTTAAAAATAAAAATAACTGCAAAAATCCGTGATGAGCAAAATGCAATCATTTTAAATAAAGATGAGATGAGTCAAGTTGAATTTTCCTTTAACTGCAGGCTCCAATGTGGCCCATCACACCACTGACCTTGGGGACATATTTCTGTTATGTTTTCTTCATTGGGGCCTCCCCTGATTTATAGTGACTGCTCCATTGTCCAGGCAGAGCGCCTATCTCCAGTGGGGATTTCCCCGAGCCACAGTGTCCTCAAAAGTCTTCCTCTGCCTCGTCTGCGACTCCATCCACGTGTGCTTGAACACCAGCGGCCGCTTCCCAACAGGGGCCAGCCTGAGCTAAGCTCCCCAAGTCCATGCTGTCAGGCTATCCTCACAGTCTCCACAGGTACCAGTGAAGCAGGTCCTGGTACTGTCCTGCTGCGTGTTTTACAGCTGAGGAAGCTTCAGGGAGGTCCTGTGACAACCACAGGTGACATGGCTAGGGCACGAAGAGTCATCCTATCAGGATCCCCTTTCCAGGACCTTCTGACCTTGAATCAGAAACTTTGTGAAGCTCATCTTGCTGAAATATATAAAGCTGGAAGGGGCCTTAGAGAAAAAAGCATTTGATTTGGAGCATTTAATTCCTGCAATTTGGAAAAGAAAACTGAGTCCCGGAGAGGGGAAGTGATTTACCAGGCATACATGTTGCCAACACGGAAGGAGGGACACCTTTCCTCCTTTCCAACACCTTGCCTGGCCTGCCGGGGTGTTTCCCTCACTCCCAGGTTGTGTGCCTCCGTCCCCAAACTGCTCCATCTTCGTCTCCTTGAAGGCAGCCCCACTGCGTCCTACCCTCCAGCTCTAGTCCTTGGCCACTTCTTATATGCCAGTTTTGTTGACATTGTAGGAGGAACCCGGCAAAAACAAAACAGAACCCTGTCTGGCTCAGAATAAAGTTGTTGTGCTGAAATGAGGGTGTGGGGTCTGTTAAGAAATAGGAAGGAAATAAAACAGCTCTACAGATCAGAACAGGCTCTTTAATGGAGTAAAGCCTGGGAGCGGGGCTGACCGGGGAGAGAGCCCACGAGAGCCAGCAAAGGCCCCCTTCCTTACAGACTAGGGGCCTGTTATGGGGCATTAGGGGGGCGGGAGAGCTGGGCAGTCGTGGACTTCTCTTATTGGTGGTCTTGGCAGGGTGTCAGGACAGGTAGATTTATGGGGCTGGGGGCAAGGGGATGATCAGGAGCATTTTCCCACCACTGCTGGAGTTCTTTTGTTCTCAACCTCCTCCGGCCAGGCCTCAGTGCCCACAGGGTCCATCTTCAATAGCCTTAGAATCTTCCAGTTCTGGTTGGCTTGTGGGAGTGGTTGCAGGTGCTGGTCACCATCTGTAGCTGTTGTGCATGGAGCGGGGTGGGATATCCCAAACAACTCTCTCCTGACCTGCCAGGGCCGGTCCTCTTTCCCTGTGCCAGCTGCAGTTTTAGCCATTACAGTCAACAAAGGAGGTGAATTTACAAGGCTTCATTAAAATGCACAGAAATTCCCTTTCACTCCCAGAGCTCATTAATAGATGAGTTGGTCAACATCTTGGAATGTGCCTTGGAAAGGGATAGAGTAGATGAAAGGAAAGTTTCCGTGAGGGGAGAGGGATTTAGAGACTAAGCACAGCCCCGGCTCTCCTCTGAGATTGGCAGGCTCGGCTGCTGCTGTGTTGCCATTGATGGTAACTAAATTCCACCCCAAGGGGAAGGTGGTCTGAGGCTTACCCAGAAAGGCTGCCCACTGGTAATGTTTCTGCTTATTCTGGCAAATGATCATTGAATTGGGAAAAAAGAACCAGAAGATTTGTTATAAAACATTCTGTAGGAACTTGTATGTGCGTTGGGTAACATCAATACAAAAGTAACTGATTTTCTCAAGTTGGTGATGCTCTGGTAGAGACATTCGAAAATATCTGATGCAAAACTGCTACTACCATGCAGAGGATTTGGCATCATCGCTCCAAGGAGGAAAGCAGCAGATGCAAAGACTTTCTTTATCTTCTTTTTTTTTTTTTTTTTGGTACTTGGGATTGAACCCAGGGCCTTCTACCTCCAGGCCACACCCCAGCCCTTTTTAGTTTTTATTTTGAAACAGGGTCTCACTAAGTTGCTGAGGCTAGCCTCAAACCTGTGATCGTCCTGTCTCAACCTCCCAAGTACTGAAATTATAGGCGTGCACCTAAAGTGCACTAAGCATTAAGCAAAAGTGCTCATTATAGAATTTATTTTTTCACTATTCTATTTCTGCAGTTTGTGTAACTGAGATGGTAGGAGACGCGGAGACTCCTGTGGCTAGCAGGCTCCAGACCAAGGCTTCAACAGCTCGCGAACCCAGTCAGCAGAGCACGCTGCCCACACCTGGGATCACTCCTTCGTGAAAATTATGACGGAGACCATTTGAGAAGTGGAGAAGAGCCTGCAGGAGAACAAGGGTCCACGACCATTTCACTATTTTCAGCATTTTGGATAAAATGTGCTTTTGTCAGTGCAGCGGTTGCTTTGTACATTTTTAGGAAAATGTCTTGATTCCACATTGAACCCTGAGGTAAATTAGGTCATTAAAACTTTTGAGGGCTCGCGCCATGTTGCAGATGGACTTTAAAAGCCATGGGGAGGAGGGGGAGCCCTTCTAAATATAACAAACTTCCCAAAAAGGCAATCTCAAATCTAACTGAAGTTATACTATTTTTGAAAGTGGAAATCCCCGTTTTCACCACACAACCCCGTGGCCGAGGCCATCTAATAATTCAACTTCTGTGCCCGTGAAAGGACAAAGCCGGTCCTTTGCTGAATGCCATGGTCACTCCTCTTCCTTCCTGCCACCCACAGGGTCACTGACAAGTGCTATCAGTTGAACGTGACACCTGGTGTCTATGGGCTGTCTCTGATAGAAGCCAAATCCCCCATGCTGGTGTACCTCCCCCTAAACGGAAGTTTCCCTTTCCCTTTAAACTCTGTGTGTGTGTGTGTGTGTGTGTGTGTGTGTGTGTGTGTGTATGTTACTGGGGATGGAACCCAGGAGGATTCTACCTCCAAGCTATACCCCCAGTCCTTTGTATTTTTTTTTCTCTGAAACAGGGTCTTGCTAGGTTGCTGAGGGTCTCACTAGGTAGCTGAGGCTGGCCGTGAACCTGCAATCTTCCTGTCTCAGCTATCCAAGTACTAGGATTACAGGTGTGCCCCACCATGTCTGCTTCTGGCTTCTTTAAACTCTTTAAAGCTTCTTTCTCTTTCTTTTTTTCTTTTTTTTTTTTTTGTGTGTGTGTATGTGCATGCATGTGGAGATAGACCTGAGGGCCTCACACATGCTGAGCCTGAGTCTTCCACTGAGCCACCCTCCCACCCCCTACAGCATGTTTTTCAAACCTCATTTCAGTTCTAGGTTTTGGATTTGTACCAACACTTCCTCATGAAATGGCTTATGTTTTCCTTGGAGGGGAGCTTGTATTTTGGAAACTGTCCTCCACGTGTATCTCCAACCTTTGCCAAGGCCTGAGGTGAAGCTGGTGAAGAAATCACCAGTTTCTTTTTCTAAACTGTAAATGTAGGAAAGACAACTGTCACCTTGTAAAGGGAGCCAAGCTTGTCCATGTCCTTTTCCCTCTCAGAGTTCATTTCACGTTCTGTTTGAGTTGGGCTATATTTAGGGTGACAGTCAGCCTGCCTGGGACACTTCTGCATTCTTGATGTTTGTAGCAATGTCCACTGTGGAAACTGGTTTCAGGACAGGACCCTGCCACCCACAGCAAAGCTGCTCACGCCATCCTCCACCTCACGGTCTCGAGGTGACAGTGGGCAGGTGTAGGGTCCCCAGCAAAGCAAACTGCCTCTGTCACCTACTTCCAGGTGATTTGGGGACATCCTTCTTCATTTATTGCCTCTACAAATCCCTGACACAATACAGTCACTCCTCTGTATCTGCAAGTGCTACATCTGCAGATTCAACTGACAGAGGACAAAAATACTCAGAAAAAGTAAATTGTGTCTATAATGAACACGCCTAATCCCTTGAACAATTCTTGCCATAATTTCCTAAACAACACAGTAGAATAACTATTTAAATTGTATCAAGTATTGTAAATAATTTAGAGATGGTTTAAAGCATACAGGAGGATGCGCATAGGTCATAACATAAATATTACACCTTTTTATTGGGGAAGGGGGACTGGGGATTGAACCAAGGGGCTTTCTACCTCCAAGCTACACCCCTATCCCTTTTTATTCTTTCTTATTTTGAAACAGGGTCTCGCTAAGTTGCTGAGGCTGACCTCGAACCTGCGATCCTCCTGTCTCAGCCTCCCAAGTACTGGGATTACAGGTGTGTACCACCACACCCAGCTTAAATATTATTCCATTTACTACAAGAGACTTGAGCTCCACTGATTTTAGTATCCACAGGGAGCTCTGGAATCAATCCCCTGCAGATGCCAAGGCACAACTCCAAAGCCCCTAGGTATTCATGGCGAATGCTTGAAATCATATTTTACAAAACCAGAGACAGAGCCTCCCACTGCTTATCACTGTTCGTCATTGTAATTCCTCACTTCATGATCCTCTGTATTCTTCTTTTGTTAGATTGCATTCCTGATTTATTCAGCTAGGGATCAAGAAACACAACAGAAGTGAGGAGGGCCGGTGAGGAGGAGGTGCGGCCCCTCAGTCCACACTACATACTTCTAGAAATTAAACTTTTTCCTGATTATATAGGTCTTCATGTTTGGAAATTTTGGAAAATATGGCAAAACATCAAGAAGGAAACAAAATTACTGATAAAGATAATCTCTCCAAAATTGTTACTCTGAACATTCTGGAAAATATTCTCCTGGCATTTTTTTCTATGCATTTAAATATACATCACTACCACCCACCCCTCTAGTTGAGATCATGCTAGACATGTTTGATAACATGATGCTTTTCAGTTATTACATCGTAATCATCTTCTGACCATTCAATTTTATTTGTCCATTGTTTTGTCATTATGAAAACCCAGAGAAATAGCTAGGGCAGGTCTTGCTAGCCCCATTTTACAGATGGAGAAACTGGTACACAAATGACCATAATTAAAGCCATAGAGTGGCCCAGCTTAGTTCTCCCACCTAACAATACAGTGTTCTTTGTCTATATGAAATCAAAAGGACAGAAAATCACAACTGGGGGCCATTAATATTCCTTTACAAGAATTAGAGGTAGTAATGATAGGTCATCCTAGAGAAGAAAAAGTTAATGTTTTACTATTATTGCAATAGTGATACTAATTTATAAATGAGAGAAAATATATTTTTTTAAGAAACTATTTGAGAAATGTTGGTGAGGATAGGGAATTCTCATCCATTGCTGGTGTGAAAATAAGTTGGTATGACTTTGGAAAACTAGTAAAACATAATTAACATACAGCTATCCTAATACTCAGCATTTCCTAAGAGCACAGCAAAGTTCAACAAAATAGGTTCTGCAAGTAAAATCTGGCATTTATAAATAAAGTTTTATTGAAAAGCAGTCAAATCCGTTTATGTATTATCTATGGCTATTTTTTTTTTACAAGGCCTAATTGGATAATTGTCACAGAGACCATGTAACCTAAAAGTCTTAAAGTATTTGCTGTTTGATCCTTTATAGAAATAGTATGCCATCCCCTGCCTAGGAGAGTAATTGCATATTTTCACAAAAGGGCATGTTCAAGAATGTTTTTTTTTTGTTTTTTTTTTGTTTTTTTTTGTTTTTTTTTGCGGTACCGGGGATTGAACCCAGGGGCGTTCTACCTCTGCGCTACATCACCGGCCCTATTTTTTCTACTTTATTTTGAAACCAGGTCTCACAAATTTGCAGAGGGCCTCACAAAGTAGAGAGAAAGAGAGAGAGAGAGAGAGAGAGAGAGAGAGCTGAGGCTGGCCGCGAACCCGGATCCTCCAGTCTCCGCCTTCCAAAGTACTGGGATTACAAGCGTGCACCACCACGCCCGGCTAAGAATGTTTATGACACTATTATGAACAATTGCCAAAAACTGAAATCCAGACAAATGTCTGCGAACAGCAGAATATATGAATGTTGGTATATTTAAACAATGGAATACTACACAATGATGAAGAAAGAAAAACTATTGCTACCTACAACAACAAACACATATATCACCAAAATAATGTTGAAAGAAAAAAAAGACAAAAGAGAGTACCTGAAAAATGATTCCACCATATAAGTGGAAGGGCAGTTGAAAATCAATCTATGATGATAGAAGTTAGAATACTGCTACCTTAGGAGTGGTTATTAATTAGAAGGAGACATAAGACACTTTTGGGGTGCTAGGCATGTTCTATAGCTTAATCTGGGTGGTAGTTAAATTGGTGCATCCATCTTTCTAATTCATCCACACTATACTTGAAAGTATGTTAAACCTGAAAAAAATTAAATGAAAATTTGTGAGGTATGAGAAATGGCCAGAAGAGCTGGTAAAAGGAATATAAGAAAAATCTACTGTATTGGACAGGGTTCTCTAGATTAACAGAATACACAGAATGAGTATATTTGAAAAAAGGGATTTATCAGATGGGCTTACAGTTTGAAGCAATGTAGTCCCAGGTTCAGACTGCACGTGGAGAGTCAGAGGAACCAGCAGCTGGTCGAAAGGTCTAAGAGCTGGAGTCTTAGGATCGGAGCAACCACTAATTCAGTCCCAGTCCAAGACTGAAGATCAGGAAGCTCTTCGGAGAAACGATAGTGAAGTTTCAGTTCCAAGAGCTGGAGGCCGAGAAGATCAAGAAGCTCTTCAGAGAAAGGCGAAGCCAGCGGCCTACGATCTCAGGCGAGAGCAGATGCGTTTTCCTCGGAAAGAGTCGCATGCACCCTACGCGGCTTCTCCCTCTTTTATCTAAATCCGCACCTATCAGAATCCTGCTGCCTACATTCAGGGCAGGGCTTTCTGTTTAATCTGCTGTTACACACCCAAAATCACATAATCTTGGGTGTGTCATGATCAGGTCAAGTTGACAACCTAGACTGACTATCACATCTACCATAATGTTGTCAGGCATGAAAGTTAGCAGATCATTATAGAGGTCTCTGGTTGGATAGAGTAATGTATCAATATTTTTGTTATCAAAATTAACACAACAGTATTGATGGATTAAGAGAAGTACTTATTAGCAAGAGAGAAGTTTGTCAGCTTCATAAATGTCCCCCACTGAACAAGATAAAGGAGCTAAAGCCTCCTCTGGGGGTGGACAGAATTGTTGGATTCCAAGGCTACCTCCCAAGGATTCTAAGGGTAACAGAAGAGTTAGGAAACAGCACTGAGGAGACAACAGAGAGCAGCCAGAAACTGGGAGTTGGCAATGCCATTCAAGTGCTCTTGTCATATGCGGACCCTGTATGGATGGATGGGTGATTTAAATAGGAAACAATCAGCAGAAATCTCTGGCCTCAGTGAGGATGCATGATTGCCAGAAGGAAGACTATGTCTCTGATAACTGACAGGTCAACACACCCTCTGCTCTAGTGTGGATCTGGAATGTCCCCAAAGGCCCACGTGTTAAAGGCTCAGTTCCCAGTTTGGCACTATTGGGAGGTGGTGTGAACTAAGAGGTGGCCCAGTGTGAGGTCTCCAGGTCATTGAGGGCATGCCCTGGAAGGGGACTGTGGGACCCTGGTCTCTTCCTCTCTCTCTCTCTCTCTCTCTCTCTCTCTCTCTCTCTCTTTAGCTTCTCAGCCAGAGGCAAGTGACTTTGTTCTGCCCCATTCTTCCCCCATGATGTGCTGCCTCAGGCCCCAGAGCAACAGGCCAGCCACCAGGGCTGGAAACTCCACAACTGAACAAAAGAAACCTTTTATCTACAAGCTGATTACCTTAGGTATTTGTTCTAGTGACAGAAAGCTGATTAGCACACCCTCTCTGATATTACAGACATAGGTGACATTGGTACAGTAAACAAAAGGAGAAAGAAATCTGCAAATCTTGGAAGAGAAAGGAGCAATCTCACCCATTCCTCTTTAGTTGAATTCTTCATATTTATATTCAACCATTTCGTTATTTTTACCTATTAATATGTACAGTCATCCCTTAGTATCTGTGGGGGATTGGTTCCAGGAACCCCCAGGATACTAAAATCTACAGATGCCCAAGTCCCTTATATAAAATGGCATAGTATTTATGTAGACCGTATGTACATCTTCCTCAGTTTATCTCTAGATGATCTATAATACCTTACATAATGTAAAGGCTAGGTCAATAATTGTCATACCGTATTGTTTAGGGAATAACGACAAGGAAAATCATCTGCACAAGTTCAGTACAAACACAATTTAAAAGTTTGCTTTTTTTAATCTGAGTTTCCCTGGATATGGAGGGCTGATTGTATTTGTGTTCCTACTGGTTGTTTCCTCTGCCCAGACACTTAGTCCTCTGTACATCTGTATAACCACTCCACTCACTCATTTCCTTCAAGTCTTTGCTCAAAGTTCACTTTCACAGTCCAGACCTACACAGACTCCCTATCTGAAACTGCTGCCACACCACCCAGCTCAGCACTGTAGATTCTCCAAGTACCTATCACTTCCTTATACACTATGCACTATACTTATTTATTATGCCTACTATCTCTCTCTTCCCTCTAAACTATGAACTCCACAAAAACAGAGATGTATTTCTACCTTGTTATCGTCTGCATTCCTGGTACAAGGTAGGCATGCAATAAATATTTGTTTCTTGAATAAGTGAATGAAGATGGTGGTCACCTGTCTTTTCTGATGCTAATATTTAGAATTACTGCAGTCAACAGATTTTTGCCAAAAAGACTGCAGTAATTTGTACTCCCAAATAGTAATACAAGGCATACTTATATTCCTACATTCTTATCAACATTATGTGTTACGGGTATTTTTAATTGTGAACTGCTCTTTGGCTGCAAATATATCTCATTACATTGTCTTTCTTTTTTGTGGTACTGGGGATTGAACCCAGAAGCATTCTACCTCTGGGTTACACCCCCAGCCCCATTTTTTATTTTGAAACAAGGTCTCACTAAGTTACTGAAGTCCTCACTAAATTATTAAGGCTGGCCTTGAACCTGCAATCCTTCTGTCTCAGCCTCCCAATACTGGGATTAACAGGCATGAGAGACTCTTTTATAAATTCACTTAATCCTTTGACTATCAGCTATCCTCTAAATATTTTTATACTTTTTCTATTGTATCTCTTGTGTGTGTGTGTGTGTATGTGTGTGTGTGTGTGGTACTGGGAATTGAACCCAGGGGCATTCTACCTCTGAGCTACACCCTCAGCCCTACTTTATTTGAAACAGGGTCTCATTAAATTGTGGAGGGCCTAAGTTGCTGAGGCTGGCTGAGAACCTGTGCTCCTCCTATCTCAAGCCTCCCAAGTACTGGGATTACAGGCAGTTGCAACCTCATCCAGCTTTATCTTTTTCTTTTAAACATTTGACTTGAAGCATTTGGATATATTTCTGTTCAAAGAAATTAAATAACATAAAGGCTTTTTATTATACAGATGAAACAAATAATATTTGCTAGCTAAACTTCATGATACCTTTTGTAGTAAAGGATTATTTTCTTTTTTTATGTTTTTATTGGTGCATTGTAGTCTCACATCACAATGAGTATCAGTTTGGTGTTAACATACATGCACACAGCTCTTGGTGTCCCTCCCTCCCGCCTTCCCCCCCCGCCACATGTAGCACTGAGAATGATGTTGGTATAATCTCACATATACACATTGTTTATGACAGTAATTCCATAGATTCACTTCTTTCTTACCCTTCCCCTTCCCTTGTACCCCTTCCCTTGCACCACTGGGGGTTCTCCATTGTCATTGGAGTCCCTTTTGTGTCCCCACTACTCCCTAAGTTGCGCATATTAATGAAAACATATGTCCCTTCTTTTTTTGTGATTGGCTAATCTCACTTAACATAATGTTCTCCAGATCTTTCCATTTTCTTGCAAATGCTGTTGTTTTGTTCTTCTTTATTGCTGAGTAGAATTCCATTGTGTGTATTTCCCATAATTTTGTAATTCATTCATCTGTTGATGGACATCTAGGTTGGTTCCATAATTTGGGCACTGTGAATTGTGCTGCTATGAACATGGGTATGCATATATTACTGTTGTTTTCTAGTTTAAATCCCTTTGGTATGATACCCAATAGTGGTATAGCCAGATCATATGGTGGATCCATTCCCAGTTTTCTGAGGAATCTCCACAGTGATCTCCACAGTGGTTGAACTAGTTTGCAATCCCACCAACAGTGTAGAAGAGTCCCAATTTCCCCACATCCTCACCAACATTTGTTGTTGTTTGACTTCTTAATGCTTGCCATTCTAATTGGGGTCAGATGAAATCTTAGAGTAGTTTTGATTTGCATCTCCCTAATTGCTAATGATGTTGAACATTTTTTCATGTATCTATTGGCCATTTGTATCTCTTCTTTCATGAAGTGTCTATTCATTTCAGTTGCCCACTTCTTGATCAGATTGTTTGTTTTCTTAGTGTAAAGTCTTTTAAGTTCTTTGTATATCCTAGATATTAGACCTCTGTCAGAGGGATAGCTTGCAAAGATCTTTTCCCATTCCGTAGGCTTTCT